>JAQHUG010000263.1:739800-755958 GCA_028555095.1 Dicrostonyx torquatus | reverse complement strand
GGACAGCCAGAACCACATAGAGAATCTGTCTTAAAAAAAAAAAAAACAAACAGAAGATATGGCTCTTTCCAAAATGAGACAAAAACCAAAACCCCAAACAAAGCAAAAGAGCTAGTTATGGTGGCACATGCTTATAATCCTACAACTTAGAAAGTGGAGGCAGAAAAATCCTGTATATGAAGCTAACCTGGACACAGCACATCTATATGTATTACCAACAACAATTACCTCTAAAAAATGAGACTTGGTGTCTCAGCTTGAGAATTTCACTACAACACACTTAGATGCTAGTTTCATGTTGTCTTTTTAGTTTTAGAGAGGAAAGAACATTATATAATTATCATGTGATGATTTTTATTATTTGATTTTGGAGGAAGGTCTCACTATGGTTCCGAAGCTGGACTTGAATTTATGAGCTGAAGTGATTCCCCTGCTTTGGCTCCTTAGGAGCTGTGACTTCAGGCATGTACCATTATGTCTAGTCATAGACTGTTTTTTTTCATGAAATAATTAAAAGTAGGAGAGTCAATAGTTATAGGTAGCAATGTTTTGTATATGACTGTGAGCAGGGCAGAGTTTTTCTACTAAGTGTTCATTTTAGCGACGAAATGACAGATCTTTTTATTGCCCACAGGGATAAGTTGTATGTATTCCTTAGAGTGGAGAAGCATACACACATAAAATCTTGTAGGTTCTTTGTTCTAGCAAGTCAGATGAACATTTTTTGGGCAATGCTCTCACTAAAAATGAGGTTTCTTTTAAAAGGTTGTTATGGGGTGCTAGCTGTATAATTACTACTGATGGACACTTTAAGCTCTTGAGATAGAAAAAGGGACACTATCCTTCCATTACATCGTATTTTATGTATTATATCCACAGCATACTCAATAAATGATCAAAAACTGGAAACAAAATCAGTCAACAAGATATCTTGCTCTTTTCAATTTTTCTCAGTTGAGAAGTATCTTGGTTAAGTGCAGGTATTTTTAAAATTATTTTTTAGGTACTTTTTGTTTTAGTCACCTTAGAATTTCTTCATCTTAGGTTTCCCTAATCTTAAACTTGGAATATTTTTTTTTGTTTTTTGAGACAGGATTTGTATAGGCCTGACTGTCCTGGAACTAGCTTTGTAGCCCAGGCTGGCCTCAAACTCATAGAAATCTGCCTGCTTCTGCCTCTCGAGTGTGGGATTACAGGTGTGTACCATCACTACCCAGATCCTTATTATCTTATTCTTATTTAATAAGTAGGATTTCTTTCTTTCTCCCTTTAATAAGACCCAGACAAAGATGGCTGGTATGTGACTTAGCAAATATCAGGCTGGGATGAAGCTCGGTTGCTAGAGTGGTCGCCTCGTATGCATGCAGCACTACAGAACAGGCACAGTGGCATATACACCTGTAATCCCAGCACCCAAGAGGATGAGAAATTCATCTTTGCTTGCATGGTGAGTTTAAGGCTAGTTTGGAGTACATGAGACCTTGTCTTCATTAAGAAAAAAAAAAGTCAACCCAAATCTTACCTAAACAATAGAATATTAGTAAAAATTTATCTTGCCAGTTCTGAGAAACTGTTAAGCACTCACAAAGTTTTCAGTTTTTGTGCATTACAGTTTGCTACAACTTAAGTCTCTTGTTATTCATATAAGAATAGCCAGTCATGGGAGCACACACCTAACCCCAGCATTCAGGAAGCAGAGGAAAGTGGATCTCTGTGAAATTCAATGCCAGCCTGGTATAGGTAGCAAGTTCCAGGCCAGTCATAACTATAATGAGACCCCATTTCAAGAAAAAAAAATTGAATTATGGAAAATGAGTTCTTACATACCAGAAATGTCATCTTCTTCATTCCACCCAGGACGATTTACTCTCTCTTCCACAATCGTTCCTGTCCTCTTTTTTAATAAATACTGTCTCCCAATTGTCATTTTTCCTGCTTTTTTGGCACCTTTTACAATTGTTTTTGAGAAAGTTCTGGAAGTCATAAAACAAAGAGAAAATCAATTTAATATAAAAGGCACCACTAAGATTTTTGACACCTACTACTCATTTCTTCTCCAGACCTACATCCTTATGTATAGTACATACTATGATGCATACTTTTGTTAAACCTCTTTATATCACTTTCCATACTGTGGAGAACTACTTTCCTATAAATGTTACTACCATCAGGACACTGTTTCAGGCAAAAAGTACAAGAACTTAAAGTGTGACACAAATTACTGATCACTCAAATATCTCTTCCCCCCAGGGTCTCCTATGTAGCTCTGGCTGTCCTGGAACTTGCTTGTAAACTAGGCTTGTTTTGAACTCACAGAGATCCACTTGTCTCTGCTTCATAAGTGCTGGGATTAAAAAGAGTACCACCATGCCCAGCTGATCATTCAGATCTTAAACTCCTTGGTTTAGATTTTGGGCATTTCCAAGCCTATTCCATTATCCATACCACTGCCTATGGTTCCCATAGACCATACTAGCAAGTCTTCAATCATGCACTGAAAGTCTCCCTTTTCCTTCATTTCAAACCTTTTCTGAGGTCATATGCAGTAATGGCTGGAAACACTTATTTCTTAAGTGTTTTATATATGTACGTGTGCATGATGCCTTTTCTCTAGCTGTAAACCTATTCAACCACAGAAAAAGAATAATTTTTCTGTCTTAAGAGGAGAAAATAACTCAGATATTTGAGAATCCTTTTGAAAATAAGTTTTTTTTTTTCCGAGACAGGGTTTCTCTGTGGCTTTGGAGCCTGCCCTGGAACTAGCTCTTGTAGACCAGGCTGGTCTCGAACTCACAAAGATCCCCCTTGCCTCTGCCTCCCAAGTGCTGGGATTAAAGTCGTGCGCCACCACTGCCTGGCGAAAATAAGTTTTAATTAACGAGAAAATAAGATAAAAATTAGGAGTAAAAATGGCTAGCAAAATTGCTTAGTGCAGGTATAAGATGCTTGTTACTGATGACCTGGAATACCGGAGTTCAATCCCTGGTACCCACATCACCATAATGGAACAAGGAGGGAACTGAGTTCCACAAGGTGTCCTTTGACCTCTGCACACCTGTGGGATGCAGATTATACACACACACACACACACACACACACTATGAGAAAAGCCATTAATGAACTATATAGGTTATTTCCTCTCTGTTGGCTATGGAAGGGCTGAAAGTAAGAGACCATCTTCCCTCTTACCGGAAGGAGGTGTTCTTTTCTTTCTGCTTGGGTAAAATGATTTGTGGAGTAGTCTGTCCAGCAGCAAAAGCAAAGGTACTAAAAATGGACTGAGGATAACGGAACTTCATTAGCTGTTTCTTAAAGATGTCTACCACTTCTGGACTGACTTCTTCATCAAATGCTACCTTAATCAACTAGAGATAAAAGAGACAGACAGCTCAGAATCATTAAGGATTTTTTGAAAACTTTTACTTACATCATTGAAAACAACAAAAAACAAATAAAATAAACAGAAAATAACAATATTAAACAGAAAAATATTAGTAACAGAATTATAACTTATTATAAGAATTATAAGTTATAGAATTTTGGAAGTTGTAGGGACTTCGGATAATATAAACTTTTAAAGTTTTAAAAGAAAACAGTGAGATAAGTCAGATGGCTCAGATCGTTTGCAACCTGAGTTTGATCCCTACAGCCCATGTAAAGGTGGGTAGAGAGAAGTGACTCGACAAAGTTGTCCTTTGACTTCTACGTGTACATTATTGCATGCATGTGCATATACAGACAATAAAATAAAACTTAAAAGTAAAACAGTGAGGTTTAGAAAAGTTTATTTGCAATACAGGCTGTCAGTTGATGAGAAAAATCATGCTCTTGAAGTTGGTTTTCTTGAAAACTATCTTTTCTATAATGAGATAGAGAATTACCCTAGGTGAATTAGAAAATGTGCTCTTTCTATTTCTCAACTGCTTGGTCTAGAGAAAGAATGTAGCCTAATAGGGTTCTTCCTTATCCACAGATACAAACAAATCTAGGAATAGAAAGTCAGTTTCACAGGAACTGCAAATAGTGCAGATAGGCAACATTTAAGTGTAGAACTCATTGGTAGCTAGAACACTAGGAAGATCTCTAGTAGTTAAGGCTGCCAGGTGTTGTGAGAAGGGTCAAGTTCACTGAAAGAACACAGGACCTATGAGGTGAGGCCCCTCCACTCAAAAGAGAGAGGCAAGCACTGAGATTCTTGGGAGTCTGAGAAGTCAGCAACAAGAAGCAAAGAATAGGAAAATTCAACGTTTATAGACATGAACTTAAAAAATAAACAAACAAACAATTAATACTCGTTCACTCCCAGTCCAGCTGGAGTTGGTGAGCTACCATTAGCTCAAGCAAACTGTCTCAGTGGATGAACCCCTCATGGTCTTGAATTCCTTGCTCATACTCTCACTCTTTCTACTCTTCAACTGGATCTTGGAAGCTCAGTCCAGTGCTACAATGTGGGTCATTGCCTCTGTTCCCATCTGTTGTTGGATGAAGGTTCTATGGTGGTATTTATGAGCATGGGAACAACCAAGCCCCTTTGAAGAAGGTTGACAGTTTGGGGCAGACTGAGGGGCCTCTGACAGTGACACTGGGATTTGTCTCTACTGCATGTATGGGCTTCTTGGGATCCTATTCCCTTTGGATGTAAACCTTGCTCAACCTGGATGTAGTGGGGAGGGCTTTGGACTTTCCACAGGGCAGGGTGCATGGCCCTCTCTTCGGATTGGAGGGAGTGGGGTGGGAGGGTCTGTGGAGGGAGAGGGAGGGGAGTGGGAGGAGAAGAGGGAGTAGGAATTTGGATTGGTATTTTTTAAGTAATAATGTAATAAATTAATAAAAAAAGAAACAATCAAGAAAAGGTCCCTTCTCCCACCCACAGTGTACACCATTGCGTCTACAGGTTTGGTAAGTCAGAGGCTTCTGGAAAAGTCACTATTTCATTGGGGGTCACTCAGTCATTCCTGACAGTAGTGTCTGAGCTCCACCTAAACTTCTCAGAGTTTTACTTTCCCCACAGAAAAGCTAGAGTATTTCCTTCTGAAACAGAAAATTATTGTTACCTAAAGTTTTATCAGCAGGAGTTGAGGAATAAGTTGTCAGAGAATAGGAGCCATTGTGTATCTGACTGACAATTTATTGGCCAAGGGAATCCTGAAGTGTGGTGATATTTTGTTTGTGCTCTAACAAATCAAGCTTGCTTGAAGACCAGAGGGTAGAGATAGCTCTTAGTTAACCATAGAGGTCTGGAAGTCTGTACAGACAGACAGAAAGTGATATGGCTGGGCAGAGAGAGAAATATAAGGTGGGAGGAGACAGGAGCTTGCCTCTTTTTCAGTTGAGGAGTTAGCAAGGTGTGGCTTGTTTTTTTTTTTTTTTTTTTTGTCTCTCTTATCTTTCAGCATTTACCCCAGTATCTGTCTCTGGGTTTTTATTATTAAAACCAATTAGAATTTGTGCAACACTGAAGTGTAGTGTCACATTCAAAGCCAAAGCCAACCCTCCCAGATACTCACCTTCTTATGCCCAGCCTCTGACTTCTGACCCATGACCATAGAAAATAGATACATCACTAGATCTGTAGAAGATTTTTTTTATTAGAAGGGCTTTCTTTCTTGATACATGTTGAGTATTGTGCATGTGGAAATACAAAGTTAAAAATATTCTAAAAACACTGTGTGATTTGGGTTTTGAAGTTTTGAACTGGGACATCAAGTGAGAGAGTCTTTGCAAGTATTCTAAAATCTGAAACACTTATGGTGTACCTGGAAAGATGCTGATGTAATCTGCAGCCCTTCTTGCATGTTCTGCTGTAGCTGGTTCTGCATGGTTATTTTCTTCTCCTTGGTGATGGAGGCAATGGGAAAACTTCGCACAACTGTTTGCTCACCAACTGTAGAAGACAGAACTCAGACTCAGCAATAGCAATTTATAGCTAAGATCTAGTCTCTTCTGAAGACATATATCAGCAGAGAACAATGCCAGGGATGCAGTAAACAGAAAATGCCAAGATTCTAGAATCTCACTCAGTTTTTTAAAGATACGGTCTCTCATGCTGGTTGTGGTAGCATAGGCCTTTAATGACAACACTCAGGAGGCAGAGGCAGGCAGAACTCTTGAGTTTTGTGCCATCCTGGTCTACAGAGTGAGCTCCAGGACAGCCAGAGCTACACACAAAAATCCTATTTCAAACAAGCAAACAAACAAACTGAAGCAACAATAACAACAACAAAAGAAAGAAAGACAAGGTTTGTATAGCCCCGACTATCCTGGGACATCCTATGTAGACCAAGCTGGTTTTGAACTCACAGAGATCTGCCTGCCTCTGTCTCCAAGTGCAGGGATTAAACAAGTATGCCAACACACACAAAATCATTTATTTGTTTTATTGTACTGCAATTCACTCCTAAGACATATAATTTTTTTTACAGAATACAGGAACTGGGCATCTGCCCATCCTCATTGTTTCTATCTCCTTTACCTATTGGGTGCATATAAAATTGCCTAGCTTAAGGCAGTCATACAGGAATGAGCATAATGCTGTAATAAAGATGTAACCTCCAATACCGAAAGGAAAGCCAAGATAGTTAATGTAATGTTAAAAAAAAAAAAGAACATATTTTTGGGAGGGTTGGGTAGGGGAGATAGTTTGTTACTACAGGTTGGTCACAAACTCATGATCCTCTTGCATCATTCCACAAGGGCTAGTACTATAGGCTTGAGTTATAAAAATCTGTTTCCACATGTAGTAAAAGGTATCTGTTAAGTTTCAAACCCAGGACAAATGACTAAGGTGCCTATTTAACATACGAAAATAGACCTGTCAGGTGATCCCAGCAAGCCTCACTCCTATTACAGGGACCTTCTGGCTTGCATACCCTACCTCCTCCCCTGAACTCACCAGTCCTGGGGCCTGGCTGCTCTTACCTATACAATCCAAACATTTTGGTAACCCACCTTTTGTACTTTGGCCTCCTGGCTGCTGCACCTGGTACCCCTCCCTCCCCTCTCCCCATATGGCCCAGCTCAGTCTGGTCACGTCCATCTTGAATTCTACCAGATGTTCCTGTCTGACTATGCTCTCCCATCTATTTACAATAAACTCTTCCCTCCACCATACCTAGAAGCACTCATGTTCTTTCCTTTCATTCTTATTTCTTTTCTCATTCAGTACTGCTCATTGTTTCTTCCAGAAAGCCTTCAGAAGATGAGACTAGATGTGTGTCCAAGAGTTTTAGGAATTTAAACATTTTATAAAGCAAGAATGTGAAAATACAAACCACCTGTGGGTATGAAGATATGTCTAGTAAAGAATTATCATGGCCTTCCTTGGACAGTTTCCAGGTCTCCATCCGGGGAATGTCACACGAACACTACTGTGACATGATAACAACTCCTCAGCTCAAGTGAACAAATAATCCAAGGATCTGAGCACTCCAGAAAAGAAGACAATCTCTATGCTGGATAGATAGAGAAGAATTTCTGCAAGATGTGGAAGGGAAAGCTAATTTTGGAGAGAGGACAGGGTTTGAATTTGCAGAGGAAGAGGGAAAAGCAATAAAGGCCTCAGCCAGTGAGCCAGAGCAGGGAAGACACGGACTAGGATTATTAGATTTAGAGGCCTCTGTTTGTTCACTCTCCTCAGAATTCCTCATTCTCTGGATCTGTCAACCTCCATCCTGAAAAATCCTGACTATCCACTTATTAAGTTCATATCCAGAGGCTAAGCAAAGCTGGGATATACATTTAAGTTCTAATAAGTATTAAACAACTTATACCTATATAATGCATGGAAAACCCCCAAGTTTCTGTGTCAATAAAGGGGAAATTTTAAATTAGAAATTTAAAAAAAGGTTTTCTCTGACAAAAACATTTTCCTAAGATACACAATTAACATTAAAATTGCAAAGAAAAGAGAACAAAATGAGATTTCAACACTAAGTCTACCTTTTTTCTTTTCTGGATTTGAAATGATATGTAAATCATTGTCATGGACTGAATAAAATCTCAAGTGCCATACCGGAACCCCTGCTCTGATGGCATGTGCTGGATCATACCTAGCTGGTCATGTGGAGTCCCTCTGAAGAGAATTCTGTATGTGGTGAGGAACAGGGCGCCTTCTGCAGGCAGAAGCTGTGGACCTCCGAGGGGACCTCCCGTGGCTTCTTCCCGACCATCAGGGTCTAGCAGGACGCGGAGACCTTCACATATAATCTCTTCTCCCGGCAGGAGAGCTGGCCGAAGAATCTTGGGCTAAGAATAGGGAATGATTTAAAAGCAACTCTTGTGGGGTTTCCACCATTTAGCTCCAGGTTACTTTTTCACGTATAATCTGGAAACCCTGAGCCAACCCAGCCCTGACTGGGAGAAAACAGATGTGAAGTTTCTAAGTCCAAGTATAAAAAGATTTCCTTGCAACATTGCTTTTGAATATTAAAAACATAGGGAAATAACTTGAAATTTTGTATTGTCCATTCAAACAATCATTGTACAACCTTTTATAAAATGAAATGTAAAAGAAAAAACACTAAGACTATGAAACTATGAATAACTGATAAAGGTAGTGCTAGGTGGCTATGGCAGAAACAAGGGTGGGAAGGGAAAATATTACACTGTGCATTTATTTTAAGTTCACATCTTATACAAAACAATACTATATTGTAAACAGAAGAAACTAATACTTTTGTTTTTTATTTGTTTGGTTTTTGGAGACAGTCTTGGCTGTCCTGGAACTCTGTAGACCAGGCTGGCCTCAAACTCACAGAGATCTGCCTGTCTCTGCCTCTACCTCCTGAGTGTTGAGATTTTACTTTATTTTATTTTTTGGACAGGGTTTCTTCTGAGATTAAAGGCATACCCACCATAAGTTTTTTTTTTTTTAAATATAGACCATTAGATACTCAAGATTGGCTGTGAATTCCTCATTCTATTGCAACCACTTCCTAAGTGCTGAGACTACAGTGAGTGCTGCCATTCCTGGCTCCATAGTTAGCTTTTGTTCTTTGTCCTGACTGGCCTGCTATTCATTATGTAGACCAGGTTGGCACTGAACTCACATAGATCCACCTGCCCATTTCCTCAGTGCTAGGACTAAAGGCATGCACTGCCATGGCTAGCCATGGATTTATATTTTAAAAAGAGGGCTATACTTTCTTTTTAATATTTTTTTATTTAACTTTATTTTATGTGCATTGGTGTGAAGGTGTCAGATCCCCTGGAACTGGAGTTACAGTCAGTTGTTAGCTGTCATGTGGGTGCTGGGAATTGAACTTGGGTCCTCTGAAGAGTAGTCAGTGCTCTTAACCATTGAGCCATCTCTCCAGCCTGAGGGTTATACTTTTTGGCCAAGTAATGAACTTTACACATGAGAAATTTAGTTCAGTGTCCAGTATAAGAGGAACAATATGATAAGATTCCTCTTGGGAGATGTGGGCAAGGAAAGATATCATTCTCCTTGAACATCTGTGCTTTAATCAGAAATTAAAACTATCTAAGTCAGCAGGGCATAATGGTGCACACCTTTAACCAAAGCACGTTGGAGGCTGAGGCAGGTAGATCTCTGTGAGTATGAGGCCAGACTGGCCCACATAGTGAGTTCCAGGATAGTCATAGCTATTTACTGAAACACTGCCTCAAAAAAAGAAAAAAAGAAACTCAAAATCCAAAATAAAAACCAAAATTAAACAAAAAACAATAAAAAAAATCCCTAAAAAATGACCTAAATCAGCATTATTATTTTTTTTTCAGGCTCTAGGAATACTAGAACTAAAAGCAAAAATCATGGTGTATTGACTATTGTATCTTAACCCTCAGGCAGAATTGCTGCTCCTACCTGTGTGGCTTCAGATCACTCCTTTGGGTGTATTTTTAATAATTCTGCCCAAATTCTAGTCTGCAATAGGCATGAAGCCAGTAGCAAAATAACTGTCTGAGTGGCTTCCTTAAATACAGATTTCTAGGTCCCAGGGTTTTCTAATCAGGAGACCAAAGATGCCAAACCCTTAATCTACTTCTCTGATGTTTGTTGTGGACAGCCAGATTCAAGAACCCAGCACTTTTATGGTAAATGTGTAAATCTTTTCTTTTTGGGTGGGAGGAAGGTATATAAACCCTGGGATTGGTCTTAGGAATTAGAATTATTCATAATTTATGATCTCCATATAAAAGTAGAGTTAACAAGAGGTTACTGTTTTTTTTTTGTTGTTGTTGTTGAATCATAAAAAAGACAGCATTTGTATTTCAGCGGTTTACAAAATTCTCTATGGCAAACACCCAGAACCTTCACTGCACCATTCAAACTGTAAGCAGCTGAGAAGCAGCCCGCTGCCGCTGTGCTCCGAAAGCCCAGTGTGGAGTCATTACCTTCTGGATAGGTGGAAGTCTTCTACTCTCGCGATGCACTGCCTCTAGGGTCTCAATGTGCATAGCTACAATTCCTAGGATGAGTCAGAGGATTCAAAAGGAAAGAAAATAAACCAGAGAGAACAAAAGCAAATTCCAGATATTTTAGAATGAAAAACTAATAAAGTTTGACAGTTTCTCTAAAAGTTAAAATACAATAACCATGTAATCCATAAAATTCTATTCCTAGGTATATACCACTAAAAAAATGAAAAGAAATACTCAGATACCTGTAAGCAAATTCATAGAATCATCATTCACAAATCTTTAAAAGTAGAAAAACCCAAGACTCCATCAACAAATGAATGGCTGAGCAAGTAAGATATATCCGTAGAATGAAATAGTATTCAACCATGAAAAAGTGAGTGAAGTAACACATGGATGGACCCTGTAAACATTATATGGTAAGTGAAAAAAACTGGACACAAAATTGAAACATTATATGACTCTACATATGTAAAATCATTAGAATAAAAAAGTTTATGAAAACAGAAAGCTAAGGTTAGCTATTTCCAGAGGCAGGGACTGAAGAAACAAAATTTATTACCTAGTATTAGTTACCGAATATCTATTTTGAGTGACTGAAAAGTTTAGGAAATAATGGTGATTTATAGAACACTGTGAATATAATTAATGCAACTCTCATGCTATGTATTTAGAACCTGTCACGGTGGCACATGCCTATAATCCCAGCACTTGGAAAGTACAAGCTGGGGATCAGGAAATCAAGGCCAGCCTGGGAATTCTGCGATGTGAGGTTAGCTTGGGTTACACAAGACCTTATCTTAGAAAACAAAACAACAGTAAAAGAAATAAAAAGTAAATCAGAGAAAAAGCAGGAGCACAGGGACTTAGGTCCCTGGAGCACTCTGATTCCTTAGCCTATGTAAGATGATCCATTACCTGGTATCATGCAGTGGAGACTCCTGATGTGGTCCTGGGTCACTCCACTCTCTGTGCAAACCTTGTCAATAAATCGGGCAATGAACCTTACAACGGAGTTGGCAACATCATTATTTTCTGAGTCTTCAAACCCACTCTCTGTATCATAGCTCTCGGCTACACTTCCTGCAATACTAAGAGAGTTAAGGAAAGAAATCATGGCCAGGTCTCAAAGGGCTTTTTTTTTAAGTGGCAGGTGTGAAATGTTGCTTTCTATGATTAAGTATCATCTATTGGGCTAAGATTTATTTTTGTAAGCAATACCTTCTATTACTCCCCCATAAGGAACTTAGAAACCACAGAAAATAAAGCAAAGGAATACTGAGTCATTTATTCTCTGCTACCAGAACCTTCTAAAAAAAAAAACTTGTCCTTCCAAGTTGATCATTACAGAGAGGCGAGAGAAATGTGGCTGATGCTAGTGACTGTGGAACATGTACCTTGGTAGGCAGAGTAAATGAACCCTTTTGAGAAATCTACATGTTCTTCCACATGGAAGAACGCGGTTTTTATGATTCTCTTTCTCTTGCCAGAATTTCACTCCCAGCTCCCCTGTACTCCTCCCTTGATGTAAATCAAAACCCTTAGAGCCACTGTGAAGCCACATTCTTCTTCTAGGACAAGGCAACACATCTGAAATGAAATGAACCAGGACTGAATAAAAAGGGAAAAAGGAGCTGTCTGAAGGAGTCTGATAAAAGTTTATGAGAACTACAACTAACAGGGTGTTGTTGCAGCACCTATGACTAAAGAGCTAAAACTGCTGTTCATTCATTCGTTCATTCATTCATTCAAGTACCTAGTCAGTTAAATATTTTTACACAGCTACTATCTGCAAAGATGTAGAGAACTGAACAATGAACACAAAGAAAGGACACAGATACTACGCAGACGTGAAAATGTCAGACTGTGATGTGACAGAACAGCGTGGGAAGCTGATAGGATGATTACAAGCTTGAGGCCAAGCCGGATGGTGGTGGTGCACACCTTTAATCCCAGCACTCAGGAGGCAGCAGGCAGGCGGATCTCTGTGAGTTCAAGGCCAGCCTGGGTGACAAGTGCTATTCCAGGACAGGCTCTAAAGCTACAGAGAAACCCTGTCTCGAAAAACCAAAAACAAAAAAACAAGCTTGAGGCCAGCCTAGTGAGATCTAGTCTCAAAAAACCCCAAACTCAATACCATACCTCCGTAAACCAAAAACAAAAATAAAAGAGAAATGAAAAAGGGAAGAGATCAAGTTATGGAAAACACCATGAAAAATATAAACCAACCAATCAGAGTAAAAAAATAATGACAGACAATCTGGAAACTTAAAAGAGAACAAAATGTATGTGATGGGTAACATTTAATCCAAAATTTAAAGCAAGTGAGATTCTGGGGACTACCGCAGACAGGGTATTCTAGCCTGAGGGAATAACAAGCAGGCAGCACTATCCTCAGAGTGTCTGAGGATTAGCATTAGTGAAAAGGTCAGGCTGGTTGACAAAAAGAATGAGAGAAGAAAGAAGAGAGTCATAGCCAGTGTACAGTTCCTACAGACCTTGTAGATCACAGCAAAGGTTTTAGTCTTGAAACATGGGAAATCACTGGAGAATAGAGAGGAAGGCAAAGTTGAGGACAGTATATATTGTTTGAATACGAAATGGACCCTATAGGCTCGTGTACTGGGGTCTTGCTTGTGAGCTGGTGGGCTTCTGAGAAGTAATTAGATCTGGATTGTTCTGGAGTATTTATTGGTAATATGATGGTTCTATTGGGAAGGTGGGGAGAAGTAAATCATCAGGAGTGGGAATGGATCGTTGTGACAGTTCTTGCTTTGGTCCTTTCCTACAATCCCTTCTCTCTGCTTCTTGTGTGAAATGAGGTGGAGAAGTTTTTCTGCCATGTAAATGGAGACTGCGCTTTAGATTCCTGGTCCCTGTTTACATTGCCACAAACTCTTGCTACCATGAGAGTCTGTCCAAGCTCATGGGCCAGGCAATAATGGACTGAAATGTCCAAAAAGCACTTTTCTTATTTTGCTCAGGCATTTTGGTCATAGCAGTGAAAAATAATTTATACGCCATAATTAGACAAATTCTGTAGATAAACTGAGAAACAAGAGGGTCAAGAAACAATCGCTTTGACAAGAAGTTGCTCACCAGTTGTTTTTCAGAGCTCTTCGCCACATCAGTAGTAATAGACTTTGCCAGATTAGGTCATAAAACAGAAGAAAGTATATGTGTATGTGTCAAATTATGCAGGATGAAGGAAAGTTTGTAACAGAAAGGATGAGCAAGCTATAGATGGGAAAACTGGTAAATTCTGAAATATATACAGTAATATGTGCTGTTTCTGCTGAGGTATGATTACTCAGAGAAGAGAAGGAGCTGCGTGCTCCATCTTAGTACCTGTTTGTGACAATGCTGTTGCTTCCACTTTCCCAGTCTCCTGGAGCTGATGCTCGAAGGAGCTTGTTTTTACTTGTGTCTAGTGGGACTAGCAGGTTAACCATTAGGTTTGCAAAGTGAATGGCTTGACTGAAGACAGTGCTTTCTTCATGTTGTACCAGTTCCTGCTGAGTTGACTTGCTCAGAGTAGGCCAAAGGCGAAGCTGCTCAGCTGCCAAGTCCATTGCTGTCTTCTCTTGATGTTGGTCATCGGGAAGCTTAACCCAGAAGATAAAGCAAAACAAGTCAAGGGTGAATACCTGTTACTGCATGTGTGCTCCAAGGATGAATACCCATCACTGCATGTGTGCTCCACAGACATGGAAGGTGCTGAAATCTGTCCATGACTTAAATCTAGGTCTTCTCTTGGGATATTCTGTATCTTTTAGTATAGTTTTTATCAGTATATACAATTTTTAAAAACAATATCAAGAAAATATTTAAAGATCAGGAAAATGGATTTCCTTTTTTATTTTGAGAAAGGATCTCATCTTGAATTTGTTGTATGCTGAAATGACTGTGAACTCTTGAGCCTCCTACCCTCACCTCCCAAGTGCTGGGATTACTAATGTATATCAGCATGTTGGGCTGAGTCTCTTGACAATCATGGGAAGCATTTATTAAGTACCTGTATTAGCAGAGTGAAACTCAGCATAACAACCAAAGTGCACTGCAGTGTTTACCCCTGGCCTGCATGCTTTTGTTGGGCACCACATGGCAAATTCAAAGGAGCAGTAGCAAAACACAGATGCATGTTTCTCAATCAAACATCTCACTGTGTTTACACCTCACTCTGTGGCTTTACCTCTTTGAAGCTACTAGTTACAAAAATTAACAAAGTAACTTTTAATTTGAATAATTTAGTAAGAATAATAGGTATAGAAGAAGGAGAAGAAGTTCAGCCCAAAAGCACAGATAACACTTCAGTAGTATCTGTCAAAACTATTATCTTTTTCTCTTCTGCTCTTTGAGAGGAAATGGAATGATCAAGGTCACAAAAAGTACAGCTTTATCTCCTTATAATGTGATAGTTAAACATCACACACACACACACATACACACACACACACATACACACACACACATCTGTGGAATTTTAAAGATGGGTTTCCTAGAAGGCTGAAGAGATAGCTGGTAACAGCAACTCACATCTGCAGAGTATTTTATCTAGCCAGGGAAAGCTAAAACATATATTGCATCTAATTTAGGGCCCAGAGATAGGTTTCTTTTTCAGAAGGAAGGACACAACAGCTGAGACACAATTGCTATATGAATGCTTTATAGATATATCAATGTCAGCAAATCACAGTTGCTTAAAAATTAATAAAGAAGAGGACAGTGACCTAAGCTGGAACAGGCCTGAGGTGACAAGCTTCATGGGCGTGGGACTGAGCCAGCAATCTAGACTGGAGCGGGCCTGAGACAGCAAACTCCATAGGAGAAGGTACAGGTAAGCAATTGCTGAATGACTGGGCCAGAGCCAGAGACCAGTGCAGGTCCAGGCACGAATCTGGGACCTTCTAGGGAGTAGACCTGAGCTAGGACCCCTGCGAATCTGGGCATGAGTCTGGAACCTCCAAGGAACTACTAGGCCTGAGCCAGGACCTCTGTGGGTTCCGGTGTGAAACTGCGACCTTTGAGGGAGTAGGACTGAGTCAGGTCCTTTGCGGGTTCAGGTGCTCCCAAGTCTGGACCTCCAAGGGAGAAGATTGGAGCCAGAGACTTCTGCAGACCAACCCCAAGCCAGGGACCTCCACAGGAGAGGATCCAGACCAGGGACATTTACAGAAACAGGTCTGAGCCATCAAGCTAGACCAGAGCAGATCTGAGGCAGCAAATTCCACAAGAGCTGAGCAAACCCTGGGAGCTCTGAGTGACCTCCAGGAACACAGAGTGAGCAAAGAATAAGAATAATAAGTATAGAAGAAGGAGAAGTTCAACTCCAAAACACAGAAAATATATTTAACAATATCATAGAAGAAAACTTTCCCAACCTAAAGAAAGATATGCCCATGAAGATACAAGAAGCTTACAGAACACCAAATAGACTGGGAAAAAAAACCCTCACCACATAATAATCAAAACACTAAACATACAAAATAAAGAAAGCATATTAAGGGCTGCAAAAGAAAAAGGCCAAGTAACATATAAAGGGAGACCATCAGTTACACCTGACTTCTCATTGGAGATGATGAAAGCCAGAAGGTCACGGTCAAGCATTTTGCAGACAGTAGGAAACCATGGATAGCAGCCCAAGCTACTATACTGAGCAAAACTTTCAATTACCATAGAAGGACAAAACAAGATATTCCATGACAGAACCAGATTTAACTAAAACCTAGTCACAAACCCAGTTCTACACAAAGTACTAGAAGGAAAACTCCAACCAAAGGA
>JAQHUG010000263.1:709951-725309 GCA_028555095.1 Dicrostonyx torquatus | reverse complement strand
TGGTGTAAGATTGTCCTGCGACAATATAGATCCTAACAGGGTATTATTTCAGGGGCCTAAGTGTAATACGTACAATAGACAAAAGGTGAGACTGTGTCTCTCACTATATATAATTGCAAGTGGATCTAAAGCTCAGCAAAAAAGCTTATTTTGGGTGCTGAGGAGGTAGCTCAGTTGAGAGTAGTTGCGGTGTAAGTATGAAGATCTGAGTTTAGGTGACTAGCACTCATAAAATAAGATATGGCAGTGCAATGGACCACAACGCATGTAATCCCAGGCTTGGGAAAGTAGACACACAAGTCAAATGCACATGCATACCATTGATTGTTGAGTTTTTTCAGTAGCTATTCCTTACAAAGTTAGTGACTTTAATGCTCACTGTAGAGAAAAAAAGGCAAATAATCAGCACCTTATCAACACACTTGAATATCATGCTGCTACTAAAATGGTTACCATGATAACATGCTTACAAATGAAGCACTCCTTATGCTTCAGAAAATGAGTCAACTATACCATGGCTATGTTTGCAAGTACACAAAAATTTAGAGAAGGTACTGAGAAATGGCCTAGTCAATAAAGTGCTTGCTGATAAGCATGAGGTCCTGGTTTTGGTCACGAGTCCCTAGGTGAAAAGGTAGGTATAACGCATACACCTTACCATCTCATCATATCAGAGGGCAGGTAGGAGGCTCCTGGGGTTTTTCACTGGCCGGTCATTCTAGTGAAATCAGTGAGTTCCAGGTTCAGTGAAAGACTATGTCTCAAAAACTAAGGTGGAAAATAATTGAGAAAGATACCTGACCTTGACCTGAGTACTTCACAGGTAAACATGAATCAGGATACCCAGTGTTGCATAGCAATTTCCTTTGATTTGAAATCTTAATATTTGGATAGGAACAAAACTTAAAAGGCCCAGGAAGCAAACTATTTAGGAGTCATAGGAAGTTCCTGTAACTTATAAGAATAGACAAGGCCTCTTCCCAACCTTATAAGCAGTAACAACTGCTAGGTAGAACAAACTTTAAGACCAAGCTGGTTGTAAATTGTGCAGGGAAGGGAGCTCTAGGAATACAGCTTTCATGAATCATCAATCATGCCAGGATAGGGCTTTGCCTTTGAGTCATCTATGTTTTGTTGGGGAATATTAGTTTCAGGTGTATGACTTTTGTTTATACTGCATTTGTTTTTTTTAAAGACTTATTTATTTATTTATTTATTTATTTATTTATTATGTATACAACATTCTCCCTCCATGTATGCCCACATACCAAAAAAGGGCTCCAGATCTCATTATAGATGGTAGTGAGCCACCATGTGGTTGCTGGGAATTGAACTCAGGACCTCTGGAAGAACAACCAGTGCTCTTAACCCCTGAGCCATCTCTCCAGCCCCTATACTGCATTTGCTTAACTCTGTGAAGCTGTATTACAGTGCCTGTCTAAAACACCTGATGGTTGTAATAGTGATGAATGGCTAACAGTGAGGCAGGAGCAAGGATGGGGGAGGCTAGCAGGCAGAGAGAATAAATGGAAGGAGAACTGAGACAGAGGAAATAACAAATAGTAACAAGAGAACAAGGCGAGGAGGATATCAGGGGTCAGTCACGGAGTAAGAAGGAAAGTAAGATATACAGAATTAAGAAAGATAAAAAGCCCAGAGGCTATAGGTAGTTGGGATAATTTAAGAAAAGCTGTCAAGAAACAAGTCAAGCTAAGGCCAGGCATTCATAATGAAGAGTAAGCCTCCATGTGTAAATTATTTGGGATCTGGGTGGTGGGCCTCACAAAAGTGGCAAAATACTAAAACATAACACAACAATGCTCCTACAAGAAGCGACCCCAATAAGTTGGACTTTGGAGGAATTATTACTTTGGTTTATTTTCTGTTTCCTTTCTGTTTCAAATAGAAAATTTGTTCACAATTTCCCAGTAAAAGTTACATAATATTTACACAACATACACCCCACCACCACCACCATCACCATCAAAAAAAAAATCAAGATGAAAATTGCTGAGTGCTGGTGACACACACCTTTAATCCCAGCTCATAGGTGGATATTTAATGCCACACTATTCAATTCTATAATACAAATCATAATTCTAGCACTATCTTTTTAGACTTAGTCATATCCCACATATGATGGAATTGATCTCTTAGTCTGTCCCCAACTCTGGCTATCAATAACAAATACAAGCCTCTAGCAGAACTGATGAGCAGGAAATAATTTAGATATTTCCCCAAATCCATTTTTGGGCTTGGTATTTGCTAGAATGGCTCCCAGCATTGAAGGTGTCATTTTACTCGCAGCTGCTGTTTCATTATAAAGTACACTTTAAACAATACAAATAAATACTCAGATAACAGGCACAAGGTGAGATTCCAAAGGATCTCAACATAGGAATTTGCTATACTGCTGGCACATGAATATTTGTGTTCAGCAACATGGAAGCTCTTCAACCCTTATCATCATTCGCCATACCTACACAGGAGAATTTAATCCAGAACTGTGTGATTGTTAGGTACTGAACTATATCCCTAGCCATTCAGGGTCTTTACAGAGGCTTTATTATAGAGACATGATTTACTGGTGACCAGCTAAACTTTCAGTTTCTTGCTTTCTCCTGATGGACTGAAAGTTCCAGCCCTCTAAACTTGTTAGTTCTCCTACCAACTCTATGTTTAGATGCCCAGAATCCTCTAGACATCAGTCATTTTGCTGGCATAAGAAAGACAATGACTTCAGAGATTCCAAAGATATTGAAAATTGTGCCAAGAAATAGGAAAGATCAAATATATTTATTATAAATCATAGCATAATCTACCAAATATAGGCAACAGTAGTAAAAATGGACAAATGGAATTATATCAAACCCAAAAGCTTTTGTGTAGCATGGAAATAATGGAGTTAAGAGACAACCTGTATGGCAGAGAAAATATCTGCAAATTTCATCTGATAACAGAGCCCATAATATATATGAAACTCAGACAGCAGATCACCAAACCTAGCCCAACACAATGCAACCCCAAACAATCCAATTAAAAACAGGCTAAAGAGGTTAAACAGATGGGCTAGTGAGATGGGTCAGTGGATTTGCCACTAAGCCTGATGACCTGAGTTCAATTCCCATGACTTTGATGATGGAAGGACAGAACGTATTCCTTCAAGGTATCCTCTGACCTCCATATGTGAGGCATGGTATGCACATATGCCTGCACTCAAAACTATATATATGGTTGTGTATGTACGTATGTGTGTACCTATCTATTTAAATACATGCAAAAATTTAATGTAACTCAATGTTTCATAAACAAATGAAAAAATTCTAAGTGAAATTGTAGCAAAACAAATATACATAGCAACATATTTAAAAGATAATATGGGGGCTGGAGAGATGGCTCAGTGGTTAAGAGCACTAGTTGCTCTTCCAGAGGTCCTGAGTTCAATTCCCAGCAACCACATGATGGCTCATAGCCATCTATAATGAGATCTGGTGCCCTCTTCTGGCTACAAGCACACATGGAATGAATGTTGTTTACATGCTAAATAAATAAATCTTAAAAAAAAAAGATAATATGTTGTAAGCAAGTGAAACTTAGGAATGTAGGGAGAGGATTAAATAATCTTATTAAAATTTGTATAAAATTTAGGTATATAACAGTAAGAAAACGTTATGTTGTTAAGTTACTGTTTTTTTTTTTTTTAATTTCCTCCCTCATATCCCTCACCCCCTCCTGATAGTTCTTTCCTCCTCCCAAAGAAATCACCTTCTGCTTTTATATTACATGTATCCTGTAGTGGTTGGGATGAGAATGGCCTCCACGTGTTTATATGTTTGAATACTTGATCTCCAGTTGGGAGAACTGTTTGGGAAGGATTAAGAAGTATGGACTTGTTAGAGGAGGTGTGTCACTGGGGGGCTTTAAGGCTTTAAAAGATTCCCAGTATCCCCAGTGCATTCTCTCTGCATCCTGTTTGCAGGTCAAGATGTGAGCTCTCAGTTGCTCCAGCCAACATGAATTCTGCTTGCTGCCACGGTGCTCAGCCACAATGGACTCTCAACCCTCTGAGACCTTAAGCCTGACTAAGCATTTTCAAAATTGTCTTGGTCATGGTGTTTTTTTCACAACAACAGACAAATAAATAATATATATCCCATTACCCTATTTCCTACTTCCCTTAATATCTCTTCCACCCCTTCACTATCTTCTTTCTAGTTTTATGACCTACAAACACACACATATGGAAAATGTGGTATTTGTCTTTGAATTTAGCTTATTTAATTTAGCATGATGATGATCTCCATTCATGTCCATTTCCCTGCAAATGTTGTGATTTCATTTTTATTTATGGCTGAAAATTCCCACTGTATATACCACATTTTCTTTATCTAGACTGGTTCCATTTCATGCCATTGTGAACAGTGCTGTAACTAACATTGGATGTGCAAGTATCTTTATAGTATGTCCACTTAGATTGCTTCAGATAGATACTTAGGAGTAGTAATTTTGTTTAATTTGTGTGTTTGAGTGTTTGTCTGCTGTATGTATGTGTACCATGTGTGTGCCTGGTACTTGCAGAGGTCAGGGGAGGGTATCAGATCTGAAGGAACTAGAATTATGGTTGTGAACTACCATGTGGGTGCTGGGAATTGAATCCAGGTTTTCTGCAATGGCAAGCAATCTTAACCATGGATCCATATCTCCAGCCCCTAGCTGGGTAATATGGCAGTTCTATTTTTAGGTTTAGGAATCTCCACAGACTTCTTTGGTGGTGAGTAAGGATTCCTCTTTCCCCACATTCTTGTTAGTCTTTGCTGTCATGTGTTCTTTGTGTCAGCCATTATGGATGGGCTGAAATGGATCTTAAAGCAGATATATTTTACATTTCTTTAATAGATACAGATGTTGCATACATTCTCAAATGCTTGTTGGTTATTTGTAGTTCTTCTCAGAACCGCCTCAAGTTCATCAGCCCATTTACCGATTTATTTATTTGTTTTGGTAATTTTGGCAGTTCTCTCTACGTATTAGACATTAAGCCCCTGTCTCAGGTATAGCTGGCAATGACTTTCCCCATCCCTACAGGCTTCATTTTGCTAATCATTTTTTATTATGCAAAAGGCTTTACATTTCATTTAATTTCATTTGTAATTTCTTGGGATTATTTCTTAATAGAGTTCTTTAAAAAATGTTCTTGTCTATGCTGAAATCTTGGAGTATCTTTTTAACCCATTTCTTCCTTCAGCATCTTCTAAGTTTCTAAATATTACATTAAAATCTTTTATCCCATTTTGAATTAATTTTTGTGTATGGTGAGAGAGAGGAATAGTTTCATTCTTTGATATATAGCTACTCAATTTTCACAGTTAGAGAGGTAATCTCTTTTCAATTTTTAAATAACCTGGTTGAAAATTATGTGGCTGTAGTTACATGGGCTTACTTCTGGGTCCTCTCCTCTATTTTGCTGGTCTATGTGTTTGTTTTGTGTCAGTAACATACTGTTTTTTGCTACTATGGCTCTGTGGTATATTTTGAGATCAGGTATTGTGATGTCTCCAGCATTGCTTCTTCTGCTTATAATTGCTTTTGCTGTTCATGGTCTTTTGTGCTTACAAATTAATTTTTGGATTATTTTACTAATTTGGTGAAGGATGTCACTGGAATTTTGACAGCGACTACATTAAATCTTGTAGACTGCTTCAGCTAATTAACTATTTTTTAACAATATTTATTGTCTTCTTTAATTTCTTTATTCAATGTGTGTCTGTTTGTCTGTCTGTCTGTCTGAGTATGGGTATGTGCACATAAGTACAGGTGTCTGTAGAGGCCAGAAGAGGATATTAGATTACCTGAAGCTGGGAGTTATAGGCCATTGTGTGCTGCCTGATGTGGGTGCTGGGACATCATTCCTTTGAAACTGGTACTCTACCAATGAGCTACCCTATCAAGCCCAGGAAATCTTTATCATTTACTGAACATCCATCTTCAGAAATGCCTATCTCAGTCCTAATATTGCGGCAGATATTAGAGATGTACAGAGAATTTGCCAAATTCTAAAAGATTAGTTACATATTTTCAGCTTTGCTTCTAAGATTAAAATTGTAAATCTAATTTTATTAGCTAAAAATATCTTCCAAGGGTACAACAAAACAGACCAATTTCTCCCAGGCATTCCAGATAGCTCTATGACTTCTTCATTGTAATCCCCCATCATCACAAGTACAGCACTCTGTTGACTGAGGGCTCCCCCTGCTTTCATTATCCCAATCAATACTCAAATCCTTGAAAGCAGTTTGTATTTATATCTCTCAAATCACAGGAAAACCTATCAGTGCCAAAAGGACAATTGTAAAGCTAGAGAAATAAAAAACAAAATGCTTGCACTTCAGACAGAAAGGGAATCTGCTGAGTCACTGAGTGTTTATAATAGTACACAGTTCACTTCCAGCTGCAATAATTTCTTCTGTAACTCAGCAGCTCCCCCACAGATCTCCATCAAGTCTATGACTTCTTAAAAATGTTAACAATGCTGACTATGAGAAAGGAAAAAGTGCTGCCTAAGCAAAATTAAACTAGACGAATAGTCTATTTACAAAGTTTGATTTAGGGACAAAGAGTTGATAAAAATCTGTGCTTTCGTTACTCATAAAGACAGTCATGAGTTGTACATTTTCCAATTAAAGCATGTAGCAGGTACCTCAAAACTATAATTTCTATCCTAAGGCCAGAAAACCCACACCCTAATGAATATAGTAAAGTCCACTGAAAAATCAAAGTATCAAGCAATCAAGTAGTACCAGAGCAGGTACCAGAACTATAGAGGGGCCCTAAGGAGGTGAAAGGGCATAGAAAAATATAGAAAAAAATCCTGTAGGAACACTTCAGCTCATTCACAAAGATCATTCTCTTCCACTGTGAATCAGGGTCAAAATGCTTTTCAGCACTGTGAAGGGCAATACTCTTTGCTATTGATTATAGGGGAAAAATTATTTATACAGATAAAGCTATGAAGAAAGTATAGGTATTTTGCTTGGGGCTAGAAAGATAATGCATTGGTAGGATGCTTGCCTAGTATGTGTGGAGTCTTAGGTTTATTCAACAGCACCAAATACACACAAATGTATTTATATGTGTGTATTTAGTTTGCTTACATGTTCACTAGTGTGAAAGTCAGTATAAATGGGTGAGTTATGCTTCCTGCTCTAGCTAGAATTACAGATAGTAATGGAGAATACAGACCCATTACAGATAGTATAGGATAGTAATTATGAATGCTGGCCTGAGTGTGGAACTTCAACTATGCTCTGCGAGATTAGGAACTGTGTCTCTTCTGTACCTCTGTGCATATGCAGTGACTGGTGAAGTAGACATTCAATCTGCAGCGGAAATCCATCCTGTTCTTCATCCCACCAATATTCACTGTGTCTTTACTATATACCAGTCACTCCAGCAGGTGCTGTATGTGTACCACCTCATTCCACCTTTACTTATCACTCTCCCAGACATTTGTTTAAGTTCTCAGAATAAGCCAGAGTTCAAATTTAGATCTGATTCCCATTTTTAGGAATTTTCACTTATGTGTCAGGTACCTTTCTATTGCTGTGATAAGACACCATGACTCAGAGTTTATTGGGGGCTTGCTTACAGTTTCGGAAGGTTAGTTCATGACCATCAAGGGAGGGAGCAAGGAAGCAGGCATGGTACTGAAGCAATAGCTGAGAGTTTACATGTTAAGACAATAACCACAAGTCAGAGGATGGGATCCAATAGGAAACCTCAAAGCCTACTCTCTTCAATGACACACTTCATCCAACAAGGCCAAACCTTGTAATCATTCCAAATCAGTTCCATCCAACTAGGGACCAAATATTCAATATATGAGGTTATGGGGGTCATTTTTTATTCAAACCACCATGCTTATAATACACCAAAATAATTTATAGTTAGAGTTAAAAGTGAGAGATTGTGAAGCTGACATCGTATCAACTGTCGGTAGTTTACACATTTTACTTTGGTTATTTAGGAGGTTTATAAAAAAAGTATGTGTGTGACAAACAGGCAGACAGAAAGACAAGAGAAATAGAGATAAAGAGATAGATAATAGATAGTTAGGTAGATAGGTAGATAGATATGTTCTTACCATTATGTAGAAACCAGAGGCTGACTTTGGATATCTTCTTTGGTTATCTCTCTCTACTTTGTATTTTGAGATGGGATATCACACGGAACCTGGAGCTCATTGTTTCCTTTAAATTGCTGACCAGTGATCCTCCAGGATCTGCCTGTCTCTACACCCCCAGGGCTGGGATGACAGGCACACACCACCAAGCTTGGCTCTTACTGGCTGCTGAGAAGTTGAATTTTGGTCCTTGTGCTTAGAATCAAGCACTTAATAAACTCCTTATCCAGGACTTTTATTTTTTAATTAGTTCAAAAGAAGACATTTTTATATAATACCCAAATTTATAATTTTCAACAAACAAACAAAAATGTATTAATAATATTCTTGCATGGCTACAGCTTCTGGAGCTGAACAGTGGCTGCCTTGCAGATAGGAACCTGCTCTTCCTTAGGCTTGCTTTACTCATTTGCATTCTCTGGTCTCTAGGCATCCAGGACAGCAATTCTTAGTACCTTTCTGCATTTCTCCCTAAATTGCCTCATGAATGCTAGTCTTTTGTGCTGGCCTGCTAACGGCCTGTCAATCTCTCAAGCCTCCTTATCTGCACTGCTCTAAGTTCCTGAAAGTTTAGTACTGTGTACTCCTTAGAGACTAGAGAATAATATTAGACTAAACTCCTTAACATGGCATTCTAGGCATTCTGTGCTTGACTTCAAACTACCTTTGCCATCACATTTTCCACATTTAATGAGTAGATTGTGATTACCTTAAAAGGAGGTATTCAAGTGTCTTGCAGTAGAATTCTGTGTGTTTTTTAAAAAAATGTTTTTAAAGATGGCTTGGGTTGCAAGGATGATTTTCAAAATTGATTCAAAGAAACACGAATCTACAATTTATTTATAACTGTCTCTCAGATATATGTGCCCTAGTTTATTTTCTGCTTAAAGAAGCCACTGAAAGTGTTGACTATTGACAACAAAAAGAAAACGGGATTGATGATATTTTTAAAAAAGATTATTTTTATTTTATGTCTGTATTTGTTTTGGCTGAATGTATGCATTTGCACCACTTGTGTGCAGGGCTTGCAAAGGTCTGAAGAAGGCACTGGATCCTCTGCAACTGGAGTTCTCCATGAGTTGCTACGTGCATGCAAGGAACGAGCTTTGGGCCTCTGCAAGAGCAGAAAGTACTCTTAATCTGCAAGCCATCACTTCAGTCCCCTTGATGATAGTTTTAAGATTATATATACAAATTAAATATGGTGGCACACTGCCTATAATCCAGTATTAGGAGGCTGAAGGAGGAGTATACTGAGTTAAGCCCAGGCTGGACTGAACAGTGAAGGAACCTATCTCAAACCAAACCAAACAAAAACCAAAAATTCATACACACACACAAATCATAAAGATAAAAGAACTGATTTGCACTTGTGTGTGTGACATAGTAAGTATTCCTAAAACATTTTTCAATATGGAAACTTGTTTTGTTCAAATTTTAAGATCAAGAAAAAATATGATGGTAAGTAAAAGATAAAAATGAATAGATGCAATGTTTAAGTAAGTTAAGATCTGTATTCAGAAACATGCCTTATTGCATAGCACTGGTACCTAAGGACATATTATACTGTAACCATGAACATGTTTTTGCACATAAGAGATGTGGTAATTCTAAAATGTACTATCACATTCAAGCTTTAAAACATAAAAGCACTCACTAAAACTGAGCATATGGTTGTCTTAGTAAAAAGTAACTGCTCATTGTTACACAACAGTGTACCTCCCTCAACCACACAATGAGTTAGTTATTCTGTAAAATTTAAAGTTTACCAGTTCTAAATAAAGTAATATTGTCTAGACAATTTTCTAAACTCTCAATCCTTTCTTAGGACTCAAATTCCACTCCTGTTGTGCTGATTTCTCATAGTTACACTTTGGCATCTGTACACGCTGATGTAAGCTTCAGTTAACTTTCTTGGATAGAAAAGAGAAGTTTTTACTTTGGTCAAATATAATGTCTGCAACTCTTCTTAACTTTCTCCTTAAACAAATAATTTTTTTTTAAAAAAGAAAAACAATGAAGTACAAAAGCTTGCTTTCCCCACAGCCTTCCTTGTAACATAGCATTATCTTTACAAGATAAAATGTAGTTATCAAATTTCTAACTGGGAAACAAACTACCTAGCAAATAGATAAGGATTCGGGCCCAATACAAATCAAATGTCTTGTTGATCTGAGAGACACTCAAAATGCAAACAACAGACAGAAAAGATTTCAGAAAATTCACTCTAGGGCATGCTTGAATAGAAACAAACTCTTCATTATTTGCTAATCTTGGAATTTTGAATTGTTATGTGTACTGCTATCTTGTAGAAAAATTCCTTCAAAACTCATATAAAAAAAAGCAAACACTCGGGAGGCAGAGGCAGGCGGATCTCTGTGAGTTCGAGACCAGCCTGGTCTACAACAGCTAGTTCCAGGACAGGCTCCAAAGCCACAGAGAAACCCTGTCTCGAAAAACCAAAAAAAAAAAAAAAAAAAGGCAAATAAAATTAGATTTAAACCATGAGGAAGAATATTATTAATGGTGACACAATAGTCTGAGTCACAGAAGGTATACAACTATACAATGTTAGCAGAAATTTGTAATATTAACTAATTTAGCATGGAACCATTAGTTACCACTTCCATATATGATGTTCTGCTTTTCTAAAACTTCTAAGAAAGTGCTTGAAACTATCTGCTTGCATAAGTCAGTATTTCTTAAGCTGCACTCCAGTGAGAAGCTAATGGAATATTTAATTCATGCTAGTTCCCTTTCCCAAGTACACTTACAATAGTTTTATATTGATGATACCTCGATATCACAACCTGGTCTCAAAGACCTACACAATGCCAGTTAATGTACTGCCTAAAGTCTCCATGGCACTTACCTTACACTAATATTTTTATTTATCTACTGTTGCATGAAAATAACTGCCAAGATTTGGTGGCTTAAAATGTAACAATTTGTTTCTCACTAGCCATTAACCCTATCTTTTGGAATTTTAAACTTTTATCTTGAAAGCGACCTGCTGTAAGCTACTTTTGAACCCTAAATTCTCAGCACACCTTCCCCCCTGCTGTGGAGAGGAAGCTTTACACTGATGATATTTGTTCAACATTATCAGATTCACACAAACATGAAAGGCAGACTCTTAGGGGCTTCAAAGTCTAGCTCTGCTTGAAATGAAACCTGTGGAAGCTCAATATTTGAAGAGAAAAAAAGGAATGTGTTGAGGTCAGTGTAAGTCCCGGTCTCTGGCCTCCATCTTTGGAGGCTCAGTCCCTGTGCCTGCCAAGTCTTGACCCCCTCCCCAGAGGAGGGTCAAAACGAGCCAGCTAAAATCTTGACCACGCCCTCAGTCTATTTTAACTGATTCCCTGCAAAGTTTCCTGGTGGTCTCTTTCCACTTCCCCCAGTGGTCACATTTGCAGCCTTCAGGTTCCCTCTCCGGGCCACCTGAGAGCGCAAGAGTCCCATTAAACCTGGATATTTCTTAATTTGGCTTGTTGTGATTTGGCTTGATTGGGATTTTTGCGTCGGCAGAGAGCTCGCATTAGGAAAAATTCGTAAGGGTTAGGAAGTACTCTGCAAGGACAGGCTCCATCTTCTCCAAGACCTTCTACTGGGTACCCTCTCCCCTACTTCCTGTTGTCTCAGATTTAGGAAGGAGACAGCACTGCTCTGAACCGTTCTTACTGTCAAACACTCCTTCAATCTGCCACAGTCTTCTAAAAAGAAAATAAAGAGTAAATCAAATGCTTTGCTACTGTGTAATAAACTAGTATTTGACTTTGGCCCATAATTGCACTTCCTTTTTCAATATTTTCAGTAAATTGTTAATGGCAGTACATAATATATTAAAAGTTGATCAAATTAGTAACTTTGACTGTTCTTCCAAGAAGGCATTGTGTAGCCTGCTTGACCTTCCCACCCCTCCCCCACAATGAGGGTCTTGTGTGCAGGCTTTCTTCCCATTTTGTTCTACAGAGTTTTGCAAGTTTCTGGCCTGTTGTAGTCATTTCTCTTCTGTCTTAGATATCTCTGTAGAAGTCTTTCAAACTTATAATTTAAATTAGATCTATCTCTCAAGTTTAAAATATGCAAATTCTATTTTTTCTCTCTATAAATCCACAAAGTACAAGCTACAAATTGGCAGCTTATAGTTACTTTGTTTTTAATTTTATTGTTAATAATGAATTTAAAAAATCCCTAGCAGTACATTTTCTTTTGAGATAAGGTCTTGTTCAAATTTACTTCAAGATGGGCAATAACTACCTCCATTTCTTGAATGCTGTAAATGTAAGCGTGAACAACTGTACTGACTGGTTGATTAACAACACAAGCTGCAAGATGTATGGGGAGAGGTATTCTCAATCAAGGAAATGCCTCCAAATGATTTGCCTGTACACTGTACACAAGTTTGTGGGAACTCCTTCAGCCAATAGCCTTTAAGATACTGGCCCACTTTGCTGCTAGATTCAGTTCCAGTTCGCAGCATATGTAGGGAACTGTGTATTTCTACCCTTACTGTGAGTTTATCCCCAAAGAAACAAGCCATTGTTATACTCCATTAAGGGCTACTATGGAACTCTTTAGTATGCCAACAGAATGGTGCCCATGTAGCCTGAGTCCACGACATTGCTGGGCCCTGCCCAGAGCCTCACAGCCTCCTCCAACCCCACACAGCTGAACTACCCTTCTGGCACAGCTAGCTGTATAAGGTTTGGCTTGGTTGGCCCACTGCAGTGACTTGACAATTTCCTGCTGGCCTGTGACCACCTGCATGGATTGGTCCTGCCTACTAAGTGGCTGAGTTACCATGGCTTCTCTGGTTTATGTGTCTCACTTCTGCTACCCGAGCTTGGATCTGCTTCTGGGATTCAGCTGCTGCCAGACCTGCTTTGATAAGACTGAGCTCTGACCCGGGGAGCTCTAACCCTGCACATGGAACATAGACTTGTGTTCCCAATTTGGATCTGTGACTGCCTGGCCCGAGTTCTGGCCAGTAACTACACGGCTGGCGACTGCCTGCAAGCTCTGGGTTCTTTGATCTTCTGCCCAATTCCAACCGTCTCCGTATGTGGGTGTGCTGCTCTTAAGTATATAAAAAATGTGTTAGTGATTTTAAGTCCCAGGTAATTCAGGGACTGATCTAGGACCTGCCTTACTGCTGCAACTGCAACACCTGCTGGCAAATCTTGATTATTACACCTACAACAATTTTCTGAAAATTATAATGAAGGTAAGCTAATTTGATTAATAAATAAATTAGAAAATTGTAAACCAACCTCAAAATAATTAATTGCAGACAATATCATCATCCAGGAATTTAATAATCTTTTTGTTTCTACTATGGATGAACTTCTGTAAGAGCTATATAAACTACCCGGTACATATATTTTTGTGGCTATGGCAGCTATTTTGTTCTTCATGCTATATCCTTGAAGAAATGGTTTGATAACAGAGTCAAGAATGAGAAATTTTTAGAAACAATATAGTTATTACAGACTAGTAATGAGAAGTTAGCTGAAAGGACTGTCTCATACTGTTAAATTATGTTAATTTCATACTGTTAAAAATTATAACCTTAATTTGATAGGCAAAATTCAATCCATGTCAATGGGTTATGAAACCTAAGAAAATGGTACTAAGAGATTATCTGAAAGGATTCATATTGTTGAAATTGACAATCAAAATCTGTTAAAAAGTTATGATAAGCTAGTCGATAGAACATCAATCCAGGAAGGCAATCTACACACCATACAAATAATCTCTAAGGATGAGAGGATATCATAATGGAAAAATTTAAAACCTTGGAATCACATGTGCAGAATGAAAACCAGAAATGAACTGGTTTCATAAAATGGATTCAGGCTTTACAAAAGATAGTGGTAAAAAAATTTGAATTGACTGAGGAATTTGTCAGAACTGATAAGCAAGGAGAGAAGGTATAGGCAAGGGATTTAGTATCACTAGTACCTCTCAGAGTCAGAGATGACTTACCAAGAGTTTGAGCTATATAGCCTGTTGTTACCTCTGAAAAGCCAGCAAATACTCAATACTCAAATAGATATACAGAATATAAATGGGAACCTATAGGTATGAAAGAGCTAAAAGATATTAAGCAAGCAGAGTATCTTATGGCATCCATTCACCATTTGTTAGGGAGATGTTAAAGATATGGGCTTCAAGCAATAGGGTTACTCCACATGATTGGCTTCAGTTGGTCTCAGCAGTGCTAGAAGATGGACTGTAGTTACAGTAAAAGTGCTATTGGACAGAGGAGGCTAAAGCCCTAGAACATCAAAGTAGAGCCAAAGAATTTGAGGCCTCCCAAGATCAAATTGCTGGTGAGGGCTGTTATGCTGATCTATAGAGTCAAGCTATTTACAATGAACACATTTTGTCCCTATGTAATACAGCAGCCTTGAACGCTTGGGACAGGATTCAAGAACTAAGAAGAATAATTGAATCATACACTAAGGTCATACAAGGCTCAAGAGAACCCTTTAGTGACTTTTTACAAAGATTAACTACAGCTCTACCAACAAGGGGTAACAGATCCAGAAGCTAGATAGGTACTTATTCAAACTCTGGCTTTTGAAAATGCTAACTTAGAATGCAAAAAGATACTAAAGGTCAGATCAGCACCAATGGATGAATAGATTCTGCACACAGCCAATGTTGAGTCATTTGACTATAATGGCTTGGATAGGAGGCGCAATTTCCAAAGGTATTAAGAGACATCAAAATACCAAATGTTTTAATTGTGGTAGAATAGGACATCTGAGAAGGGACTGTGGACAAGACATTCTTAGAAATAATGTCTCTCTGGGTATGGCAAAAATAAAAGGTATCAACCTTCTGGATTATGTAGAAGACGTGGCAAAGGCTGACATTGGACCAATGAATGCAGATCAACAAAAGACAGACAAAGCAACCCGATACCATAGGGAAACTCCTTGGGGGGCTCTTGCAGGCCCCCAAGTCAAAAGTGGTCCAGTCATTCCCAGTCACTGTGGAGGATATACCTCCCCAGGAAAATTAGAAAATCATAGTACCTGTTGTAAAAAGCCATACTGCTCTGGATGATAGAATAGACATGGAGGATGAATAAAAAATTCCAATAGAAAATAGAAAACATATACTTTGGCAGACTTCTATAAATTATCAAAGACCAAAGCTGAGAGTATG
>JAQHUG010000263.1:669473-680783 GCA_028555095.1 Dicrostonyx torquatus | reverse complement strand
GAGACAGGGTTTCTCTGTAGCTTTGGAGCCTGCGCTGGAACTAGCTCTTGTAGACCAGACTGGTCTCGAACTCACAAAGATCCGCCTGCCTCTGCCTCCCGAGTGCTGGGATTAAAGGCGTGCGCCACCACCGCCCGGCTTCACCTTTCCTTTTCTGAGGTACATGTAGTGAGTGGTACTCACTTGTAGCCTCACATGTTAAGGAAGATGGTGAGTTTGATGTCATGTGGCCAATTTTAAAAAGATTTCATCTAAGAAGAACATAAACTGAGCATTGAATCATAATTTTATAGCTCTGTATTTTATGTCAATGCTCTGTCTCAAATTAATACTTATTTTCTGATGTACAGTCAGTATTCATACGGACATTTAGTTATTCCAATATTATTATTACTTGGCTTTTGGGGCAGGGTTTTCTGTGTAGCCCTGGTTGTCCTGGAACTCACTCTATAGACCATGCTAGACTGGAACTCAGAGATCTGTCTTCCTCTACTTCCTGGATGCTCAGATTAAAGGCATGTACCATCACCAAGTGCCCAATATTATTTGTAAAGACACAAAACCCTTCATCTCCTATTGTATCATTTCAATGCTTTTGTGAAAATGCCATAAATATGGGTCAACTTATGATTGTTCTTTTCCACTGATCTAGCATTGATGCTTAGTGTCAATACAACAGATCTTGATTAACCTGGCTTAATATGTTTTAAAATTCTCCAATTTTGTTCTTTTATTGAGTGTGCAATTTTAAGCCTGCAATAATTTCACAGAAATTTAAGTATCAGTTTTATAACTTCTAAAAGAAGTTATCTGTAATTTTAACTTAGATTGCATTTAATACACAGTTCATTTATAGAACAATAACTGACTTAATAACACCAAGTATTTCACATCCCTTGAGTCTTCACTTATAATGATTACATAACTTAAAGTTACCTGGTCATTTCTGTTAGTTTCATTATTTTTTAATATTTGATCTTTTCTTTATTTTTATATTTTTCTTTATTATTTCAAATGTTACATATGTATGTTAGATAAGTAAATATAGTCTTAGGGGGAGGTCTAAGTTTGTCACTGGTTAGTGATGAAACTAATTCATACTGGATTTTGTCCATGGTTTTAGACCATTATAAAACTGTGAGTTCATGCTTTATTGAACTTGATCTGGGGAATCCTGATTGCATAAACAGGGGGTACATTATTTATAAAAGGATGTAGAATTGCTTTTCCTGGCAGCAAATAGTAAGGGCATTATCTCTTATTTTCAGTGTTTCTATTTCAATATAAAAATTTCAGGTAAAACCAGCTGTCCAAGCTGTAAAGAGACCAAGGTATCAGTGTGGTCATAAAACCTGCTGATTCAGGCATTGGTTACTCTTCCAGAGAATCCAGGTTCAATTTCCAGCTGCCACTTTGGCAGCTCACTGTCTATAACTCCAGTTCCAGGGAACCTAGCATCCTTACTGACATACATACAGGCAAAACTCCAATCCACATAGAAATAAGTCTTTAAAAAAATCTTTTTAAAAGTTCTGCTAATGTTCAGGGTTTTGTTTGTTCTATTTGCTCTTTTTTCCTTTTATTTTTTTTTCATTCAAAAATTTACACTTTCTCCCCTTATTCCAGTCCCCCCTGGCTCTTCCACTACCCTTCCCCCCACCCTCCCACTACCCCTCCTCCCTCCCCCTGCTACCTTAAGAGAGGGCAGGGTAGCCAGCCCTGTAGAAATTCCAAGGCCCTCCCCACTCCATCCTGGCCCAAGAAGGTGTTAATCCAAATAGACTGGGTTCCCCAAAAGCCTAATCATGCAGACAAGAGAGGTCACAGTGTCATTATTGATGGCTACTCAGTCTGCCCCTATTGGCAGCCACATTCAGAGAGTCCGATTTGGTCATATGCTCCATTAGTCTCAGTCCAGCAGGACTGAGTGAGCTCTCATTAGATCAGGGACATTGTCTCAGTGGGTAGACCAGCCCCTCGCAGTCCTGACTTCTTTGCTCATTTTCTCCCAGTTTCTGCTCTTCGACTGCACCTTGGGAGCTGAGTCCTTCGCTCTGATGTGAATGTGGGTCTCTGCCTCTATCTCTATCCATTGGACGAGATCTCTATGGTGATCAAGATACTCATCAATATGACCATGGGACAAGGCTAGTTCAGGCACTCTCTCCTCTGCTGCCCAAATACCTAGCTTGGGACATCCCTGTGGACCCCTGGGATCCCCTCTAGAGCCAAGTAAGTTTCTCGCGCCACCCCTAATATGTTCCCCTTAAGCTAAGCTAAATATCTCATTCCCCTCTCCAATAATCATCCTTCCTCCATCTCCACCCTCTCTCTCTCTCCCCAGCATTCCCAAGACCTTCCCTTCTTTCTTCTATTTCCCCCTCACCCCTTCCTCTACCTCCCCTACTCTCTACCCTATCCTCCCCCCCGCCCCCCACCCCGTGCTTTCAACTTTTACCCGGCGATCTTGTTTGCTTCCAATTTCCAGGAGAATCTATATATGCTTTTCTTTGGGTTTACCTTGCTCTCTAGCTTGTCTAGGTTTGTGTGGTATGAGCTTAATGTCCTTTGTTTATGGCTAGAATCCACTAATGAGTGAGTACATACCACACTCTTCTTTTTGGGTTTGGGATATCTCACTAAGAATAGAGTTTTCTATTTCCATCCATTTGCATGCAAAATTCAAGATGTCATTGTTTTTTACTGCTGAGTAGTATTCTAATGTGTATATATTCCACACTTTCTAGATCCATTCTTCCATTGAGGGCAACTAGGTTGTTTCCAGGTTCTGGATATTACAAATAATGCTGCTATGAACACAGTTGCACAAATGCTTTCGTAGTACGGTTGGGCATCTCTTGGGTATATTCCCAAGAGTGGTATTGCTGGATCCTGAGGTAGGTTGATTCCCAGTTTCCTGAGAAACCGCCACACTGATTTCCAAAGTGGTTGCACAAGTTTGCATTCCCACCAGCAATGGAGGAGTGTTCCCCTTACTCCACATCCTCTCCAGCATAGGTTATCATTGGTGTTTTTGATTTTAGCCATTCTGACAGGTGTAAGATGGTATCTCAAAGTCGTTTTGATTTGCATTTCCCTGATGGCTAAGGAAGTTGAACATGACCTTAAGTATCTTTTGGCCATTCGAATTTCTTCTGTTGAGAATTCTCTGTGCAGATCATTACCCCATTTAGATTTTTTATGTCCAGTTTCTTGAGTTCTTTGTATATTTTGGAGATCAGGCCTTTGTCTGATGTGGGGTTAGTGAAGATCTTCTCCCATTCAGTAGGATGCCTTTTTGTCTTAATGACTGTGTCCTTTGCTTTACAGAAGCTTCTCAGTTTCAGGAGGTCCCATTTATTTATTGTTGTTCTTATTGTCTGTGCCACTGGGGTATTACATAGGAAGTGATCTCCTGTGCCCATGTATTGCAGGCTACTTCCCACTTTCTCTTCTATGAGGTTCAGTGTGGTTGGATTTATATTGAGGTCTTTAATCCATTTAGACTTAAGTTTTGTGCATGGTGATAGACAAGGATCAATTTTCATTCTCCTACAGGTTGACATCCAATTATGCCAGCACCATTTGTTAAAGATGCTTTCATTCTGCCATTGTATACTTTTAGCTTCTTTGTCCAATATTAGGTGTTCAAAAAGAAAAAAAATATGATCCATTTTTTGAAATGAGATGTTTTGTAGGAAATAATTATCCTGTATAAAACAGTACTGTGAAAAAATTATTTTGGCTTTGAATGAACCTAATAAAGTAGTTATTTTGCAGTACTGATGTTCCTTTTGGTTTTCCCTTGAGGGCAAGAGAGAGACTAACTTCTAGGTCATAAAAATAAAGATTACTAAGTGTTTGAATCACGAACTAAGAATTAGTTCATTTAGTTAATGTTTCTTTCTTAAAATATCACATAGATGTTTGGCCTGCTGTTAAATTCTATGCTTTTGTACAGATTATTAATAATGTCATATTAAATCCCTTTATGCAAATAAACCTCATTCAAATAAGAACAGTATATGTAGGCCTGTTTATAACCAGAAAGAATGCTTATATGATGGCAAATAATGGTAGGAACATTGATGAACACGGGGACTATGCTTAGATGCATCTGAAATGCTGATTTAGCTAAAAAGGTGTATTTAAAAGAAACAAAAATTATGATTGTACTTTTTATTTTCCAGAAAGATGAATATTCAAAGAAGAAAAATACTGTAGCCTAGCTTCCTATAGATCTGTAAATGACATGTGCTAAGATTAAGTTTAGACAATACCTTAAAACATAATCTTAAAATGTGAAACTTAAAGTTTTAAAACTTTGGTTCATAAACAGAACATAAAATATTGATAGACAAAACTTTCAACACAGTTTTTGTAGCTCTAATATCAGTTATTAGGAAGTTGGGAAACTGTCTATTTAGGGCTTCTGAACATCTTGTCAAACTTACTTCTTTGGTCTATAATTTATGAACAGAAAAATTACTATAACAATGTAACAAAGAATATAATGGCTTTTGAAGAGAAAATTTAGTACAATTTATTATTTTCATAAGGTTTGACAAAGTTTACTTTCTATAAAATAATTTTAATTATAAAAATATGCTCTTATTTAATTATATGTGTGATCCAAAGGATTTAAATTATAAGCCAAAACCATTAGAATCCATACCAGAAAAGCCCACCATTAAGGACTTAGTGTAAATCTTTCCAGACTTATAATCATCTATATTGCACATGTACATAATTACAGATCAATAAAGAATCACATATCTACTTTATATAACTACCTTTTACCCTACCTCTAATATGTAAAATAACATAAGTGTTTTTATACCAGTATATATTAGAGTGATATGTTTCTATTTTAAGTTGAACAATCTTCCAAAGAGACCACTATTAAATAAATCAATATTAAAATAGTAACTATTTAGGGGGTCTTGAAATTCCCCAGGGCTTCCTGCAAGAAAACAGGCATTCTATCACTGAAGTAGAGCCCCATCCCCACAGCCATATCTTGACGTTGATTTTCTTTGTGGTTTTACCACCTATGTTAATACCACTAAGTTAAACATTTCTAGATACTATATGCTTTTGACTTTTTATGTTGAACCGTATTTTAATTAAGTTGTCTTATACAAAGAATCTTAAGAGTCAATCATATTGTTACCTGTAGCTGCAATACTTTCATTTTCTCTGCAGAATAATAGTCTACAGAAAGAAAATTTATACATTTATATATTCATTCTATCACTGACAAATTTCAGTTTACCTATTATTTTAAGATCTACTTCATTTTTAGTTATATGTCTGGTAGGGTATTATATGAACATGTGAGTATAGGTGCTCTCAGAATACAGAAGAGATGAGTTGGAGTCTCTGAAGGTGGAGATAAAGGTTTAAAAACACCTGATGTGGATGCTGAGACCCAACCCCAGTACTCTATATAAGCAGTATGTGTTAATAAACTCTGAGCCATCTTTTCAGGTCCAAGCTTTTCTATGATTTTAAAAAATGCTGCAACAGACATTTTTGGAGTGGAATTCTAATAGAATTACTGCATCAAGGATAAACATCAGAATCAAATAGTTGTTTTCACTGTATCTAGTGTAAACATTAAGATGAAGTTGTTTTATAGAAGTACTCTTTCTTTAATTGTTCCATGTAACTCAGAACACTGACACACATCTCTTATACAGGCAAGAGAACATCTAATGGAATATCTGGGCCCTAGAATATGATTCACATGGAGCTTTACAATACAGTGACAAATTACCTTCTTTTCTAATATCGTATTAACATAACTTACAAAATTTGTTTTTTTAGTCAGGTGGTGGTGGCGCATGCCTTTAGTCCCAGCACTTGGGAGGCAGAGGCAGACGGATCTCTGTGGGTTTGAGACCAGCCTGGTCTATAAGAGCTAGTTCCAGGTCAGGCTCTAAAGCTACAGAGAAACCCTGTCCCAAAAAACAAAAGAAAATTGTTTTTTTTAGTTTTAAATTTTCATACAAGTATATATTGCATGTTAAGTATATTCCCCTAGGCTATTTTCTTTTCATGCCTCTTCCCTTCCTATTTAAAGAGAACAGGATGACAACCAACAAAGAACCCAGATTATTTCTTCTAATTTGAGTCTTCATTATTTTGTAGGAATGCAATTTCTGTAAGATCATATACGTATTCTGAAGTCCACAGGAGATTGTTTTTTATAATTCATTCTTTTATCATTGGATTATTTTTCATTAACTGTTGTTTGCTTTAACAGTACAACTAAAAACTGACTGAGGAGTGATATGACTATAGGATTTGGTAATATATGACTCTATGCTTTTAAGGTATTGCTTATATGATGAAATCAGTATAGTATCATAGTACCTGTCAAGAGAAAACAAAGAAAGAACAAACAATTGAGCATTTACATCAATTAGTGAGCAAGTGATTCAATGGATATGACATCTTCATCAGCTACAGCAGCCTTTCAAGACATTGATATTTCAGTAATTAATACATCTGGAGAAAAGGTATTTACAAAAAATATCCAAAATCACTCAAGATTACCTGCAGAGTACAATTCATCATCCTTATTATATAGTCAAACTGCTGATGATCCAATATTGCCCGGTTCTGCTGGACATGCAAACCCAATTCATCAGTGAGACACTGTCTTGCTGCTTTTCCTTTAAGGGCCCTCAAGGCAGCAGGAAGGGTCTGAGGACAAGAGAATGCCAAGTGACCTAATGCACTTTCAAGCAAACACACTGAAAAGTAAAATACATCCTGTAAAGTAATTAACAAAGTTACTAGAAGTGAATTCCTAGGGAACAGGTGATTAACTGCTAATACCAATCGTAAAATAAATTTGTAATTATATGTGCATCTGTAAGACACACCAAGAAAAACAAGTACAGGTAGCTTATAATATAGATTGAGAAAACATGAAATTCATTCCCCATTCTCCAGACTTGACAGAACTTTAGTGGTCAAATAGACTGCTGCTTAGACCATGACTCAAAACTGTAGACATTTAGATATCTTTAGATATATGCATTAAAGCCCTCATTGTAAGAATATTCAGAAATGGTGCCTCTAATTCACCATATAAAGCCTGTTCATTCACATATAGTAATAAAGAGTTTATTTAATTTGGAAAACCTAAAAGAACAGGAGGTACAATAAGGAAGAAAAGAAAAAGTATTAGAGCAGGAGGGTCTAACAACATGAGAAGCAGGTATAAAAACAGCATACAACGCCTAATATGGTGCCATCACCTGTATTCAGAGGGACTGAGGTAAAACAAGACCAATCTGGACTACTACACAGTGAGAGTTTGTCTCAAAAATCTAAAATCAAAACAAACCAAAGTAAGAAAGAAACAGCTGAAGACAAGAGAAACAATAGGAAACCTGCCACATTTGGAAATAGCAATATGCAAACAAAACCAATAAAAAAATAACCAAAATAAAACCCATGAAAAAGTGAGGGATGATGGGTTATTCAGCATAGTAGCAAGTAACTGTACATGTTTACCAACCCCCTGTAGCAGATGTTCAGAACTGTGATCATGAGTCACCAAAAAAAGGCTATGTTATGCTCAGTATGTACCATTGAAGAAGGCATGAAAACCCAAAGAGGCACATTTAAATTGTAATGCCAGTTTCTAGTATGCACTAGACAATTTAACTAGATTCCTTGCAAAAATAAATTATATTAAAATAAAGTATGTGAAAAAAAAGGTCTAAAGAATCATGCTTTAAAATCGGAGAAAAAGTGGCTGGAGAGATAGCTCAGCTATTAAGAGTGTGTATTGTATTGCTTTTGCAGAAGACAAAAGTTAAGTTCCCAGCACCCACATCAAGTGACTCATTACACTGTACCTCTGTGGGCAGGGGGGTTCTGATGCCATGGCCTCTGCAGTCACCTGCACTATTCACGTGTATATAGCTTTCTCTCTCTCTCTCTCTCTCTCTCTCTCTCTCTCTCTCTCTCTCTCTCTCTCTCTCCCTCTCCCTCTCCCTCTCCCTCTCCCTCTCTCTCTCTCTCATACAATTTAAAATGATAACATTAAATCTTTATAACAACTAGAGAGAAAAAACGACTACCAAATTCTCTTGTAGGCATAGGCTTTAACTATAGTCTTAAATCTGGAATACTATTTTAAAATGGCTTAATGAGACAAAAGAGAATTAGCAAACAGACCAACTTCAAAATGTAATTCTAAAAGGAAAATATTAAATAGGAAAATATTATTTTATTACCTTCTCAGTCTCCAAAGTTTTATTTTCAAATATGAATGAGATGCAGTTTCTAACAACTTCCAGTCTCTGTGCACTATTGAAAACTGTTATCACTTTATCCATTATCGAAACTAGTGGAGGGATATAAAGAAAACACAAATAAGTTAAAACTATAGTCTTAAAGTGACTAAGTTTTCTCCCTTTGAAGGATACAATTTAGTTCACATTTTATAACAACGAAGAGGTAAATTGACCAGTACAACACTTGCAAATATATACTCATTTAACAAATCAACTTCAAGATATACCTTGAATTCTAAGCTAGATCTAGGATGGGAAACAGCGCCACAATGACAAGATTTTAATACATCTCCCTAAGCTGCTAGTGAAGAAGAGACAAGGTTCAGTAAGGAAAGACAGTCTACAGTCCTGCCTCTTCCCCTGAGTCCCATATTGAACTTGAGTTAGAAGAGGAGAGTCTGGCCTCGAAATGGAGGGCCACAATCCAAAGGAACCAGGACAGGTGAGGAAGCTGTTTATTGGTGGTCTGGGCTTCAAAGCTACAGATGATAGCTTAAGAGAACCTTCTGAGAAATGGATACACTTACAGACTGTGAGGTAATGAGAGATTACCCATATAAAATGTTCCAGGGGCTTTGTTTATGTGACCTACTGTATGTAGTGTTGAAGAGGTGGATGCTACAAAGTATGCTTGGCCACACATGTTGATGGGCATGTGGTGGAACCAAAAGAATCATTTCTAGCCTGGTACCCGTTCTACAGTGAAGAAGATGTTTGTTGGTGGAATTAAAGAAGATAGAGAAGAATATAATCTGAAAGACCACTACAAAAGGTATGGCAAGATTGAAACCATAGAAGTTTTGTAAGAAAGAAGAGGATTTGCTTTTGAAATTTTAATGATCGTAGGGTGGTGGTGGCGCACGCCTTTAATCCCAGCACTCGGGAGGCAGAGGCAGGCGGATCTCTGTGAGTTCAAGACCAGCCTGGTCTACAAGAGCTAGTTCCAGGACAGGCTCCAAAGCTACAGAGAAACCCTGTCTCGAAAAAAATCAAAAAAAAGAAAAAAAAAAAAAAAAAAGAAATTTTAATGATCATGACACAGTTGATAAAATTATTGTTCTGAAACACCACACTATTAGTGGCATAACTGTGAAGTGAAAAAGGCCCCTTTTAAAGAAAAGGGATCACAGAGAAGTCATGGAGGTGGATCTGACAACTTTATAGGTCATAGAGGAGGTTGTGGAGATAATTTGGTTGTGGTGGAAACTTTGGTGGAAGAGGAGGTAGTTATGGAAGTGGTGATGGTGGATAGAATGGATTTGGTGGTTATGGTTACAGCTTGTTTTTGCTGTCATGGTTTTGAGAAAGTCTCATTCTGTAGTCTAGGTGTGTGTTGTACTCCCTATATAGCCATGTCCGGCCTAGAACTTGGAACAATCATGCCTTAGCCTCCCAAGTGCTGGAACTATAGAAATGTACACCACCCCCTTTCATAAAAGGCTTATTTTTAAAATGAGCACACACGCATGCTGCGCGTGCGCCCAAATACACACATACACAAATACATACCAACAGGTGGACCTGCTGGCACCACACATTTCTTTTCTATTCGTGTAGCAGGAGGTGCATTCTGGTTCTTAGCAAGATTTTCTTGTATTAGTTCCTGAACCCGGGCTTCATTAATCTTTGGGAAAGGAAGAATATGAACTCTCAAGTGGGATCCTTCTGTTGGGCGTGGAACTTTCTGGAATGCCATATGAGGGTTTGGATTCTCCTGCAGCATCCGACACAAATAAAAGTATCCAAGTTAACATATTTAACATGACAGTGGAAAACAGGAAGAACAGAAGAGCACAGAGGGACACCTGAAATCAGGTCATTGCACATAATACATACCAATGCATATAGAATACCAGAGTAACTTTCCAGGATCTTTCAGCAGCATCTGAGACAGTTGGTCTTCTTCTTCCAAGAATTTTAGATCTGATTGCATCTCCTCACTAAATTATATGAATTCCTCAATGCTCAATCCGTGGGCCTCCACTTTATTAACCCATAGTCCCTTTGAGATCATTTCCAGTAGTTTATTTTTTAATCATAAGGACATCAATGACTCAATGTTCTTTTGGGGCAGGTTGTTTTTATTTTTGGTCTTTGTTGTTGTTGTTGTTGTTGTTTTTGAGACAGGGTTTTTCTGTGTAGTGCTGGCTGTCCTAGAACTCACTTATAGATCAGGCTAGCTTTGAACTCATAGATCTGCCTGTCTGTGCCTCCCAAGTGCTGGGATTAAAGGTGTGTGCCACCACTGTCTGGCTTGAGGCAATGTTCTTAATTTGAGTGTTCTCCAATTCTATAGTCTTCTACTTAACTATCTATACAAAATATTTCCATTAAGATTTAAAGTAACATCTTCAATTTGGGTCTAAAATGTAGTCTATAAACTCAGTCTTGATCACTGTAGTGAATAGCATATGTATTTTTTCCCATTCCTGTGGAAAGATTAGTCATCTTTTAATCCCCTTTGCTAACATACAATTACCATTTCTCTTGTGGCCCTCACCTTTACCATTTACCATCTGCATATTTCTCAGTTTAGTTTAAGCCAGCAGCTTTTTAATTATTCAGTATATTTGGTCTCCTTGGTTCTGCCCTTCTCAGTCTATCAGCAGTGAAGACAATGATCTTATTAAAAGCATGACAACTTACCCCACAACCTTGTTCAGTCAAGTGGCCTCCTCATCAGAGTAAAACCAAAATTATTAATGACATTGCAAGATCTAGCCTGTCTATGCAACTATATGCTATATCCATTGAGTCAGGCTCATAGGCTTCCTGTTCCTGCCTCAAGTCCTTGGAACACACTGTTCCCTTGGAATAAAATACTTCTCTATTCCTTCTGAATTTGCATTTCTTATGGACATTCTTTCTGGATACTTTAGCAAAATTACATTTTTCTCCCTCAATACATCCATTATCTTCCTTATATGCTTTCTCTTTAGTATGTAAAATCTTTCTACATAGTATAAATTTTATATAGTTTAGCCTTGTCTTA
>JAQHUG010000263.1:655729-667010 GCA_028555095.1 Dicrostonyx torquatus | reverse complement strand
GCTTGATCTATTCGGAGCTCATCAAATCCAGCTGGACCAGGACTGAATGAGCATATGACCAAACCAGACTCTCTGAATATGGCTGCTAATGGGCACTGACCGAGAAGCCAATGATAATGGCACAGGGACCTATCTATCTCTTCTGCATGTATTGGCTTTTTGGGAACCTACTCTATATGGATGCAAACCTTAGACCAAGAGGGAAAGAGGAGGGCCTTGGGCTTTAAGAAAGCAGGGGGAGGGGGTTGGGATAGGGAGGGAGTGGGGGGGCCTGGGACAAGGGGAGTAAATGTAAATTTTTCTTTTAAATTTAATAAAAAATGGGAAAAAAGTTATTAAAAAATTTTAAACCATTTTATATTGCTTTGTGTATTTGCATGTATGTTTCTGTGTGCATATGCACACATGCATACGGGTGCCTGCAGAGGCCAGAGGAGGGCATTAACTGTCCTGGAGCTGGAGTTCTAGGTATCTGAGAGTTGTCTAATGTGGGTGCTGGAAACGGAACTCCAGTCCTTTACAAGACCTCAGGGCCATTTCTCCAGCCCCATATTAAAGAGTTGGTTTGTTGTATTACTGCTGCTGTTGTTTTTTGTTTTGTTTTGTTTATTTGTCCTGTTCTATATACCTGTTGCAGGAAAAAAAAACTGAGAGGCATGCAGAAGGTACTTCCCACTGCATCCTAACAAGTGGGAAACAATGACACATATCAAAAGCATAATTTAATTATTTTAAAGCTTTTGGTGCAGGAGATTGAACTCAGGACTTTCTATATGCTACCCCTGAGCAACACTCATTAATCTTACCAGCTAATATTTTCAAATATTCTAGGGCCAGCATGAAACTTTATCTAGCATCAAATAAAGAACGATTCTATTTCAAACCCTGAGCACTGTGGAATTTATGTGTTCTCTAACATTCTCTAGGGAAGGCTGCTTTACAACCTTTCTTAGACCAATTCTAGCATTTATTATCCTTCTGCCACCAGAAAATTCCTTATTTCCACTGGACCTATGCTATTCATGGTGTAGACTAAACTCATTAGTATCCTATAACAAGCTCTTGTCAGTTAAAAATGGTCAACTGTCACCATCTATTAGAACCGCTCCCCCAAATTCTTTTAGGTTATGTAGTTCAGACCCAAAAAAACCAAAAAGGTGGATCAAGGCAGAGGATACAGTTAGCATTTCTCAAAACACAACTGAAATAAATTTCTCAAAACACAACTGAAATAAGAGTGTTTTGTGGGTGAAAGCACCATTTTTTAGTGCTTGTACTGCTCAATATGTGATGCTAAATAAAAATCTTTACATAAGATAATCAGGCTTATGCTACAAATTTCCTTAAAAATGCAAAATTGTGTATATTTAGTTTTTTTCCCTAAAATTTTGCCTGGAATTAGTACAAACATCACTTATCTGTATTCTCTGTAATTTCTTCCTTCAAAAAATAGTACACTTGTTTGCTTTTATCCTTACCATGATTTCTATTCATACATTCTCAGAATATTTAATTAACAAGTTTTAAAAATATAGTGGAAATAGGTTTCCAGGGTGGAGAGATAATGACTTATTTTTGTAGCAATTAAAAAACCCCTCTGAATTCTATTTCAAATGAAGTAAATAATAGTAATCATGACAACTCTTAAAGATATTCTTGTATATGTGTATATATGTTTATGTTCATATGTGTTTCTGTGTGTGGGTACACCAAAGGAGTATGTGCAGAGGTCTGAGCAAAGTTTTGGTTGCTGGTTCTCAATTACATCTTGTTTGAGATAGGGTCTATCTTGTTCACTACTGTGTAGTCTGGCTTGCAAGCTTCTGGCATTTCTCATGTGTCTACATTCCATCTCTCCACAGATGCACACGGAAATGCATTATGGACTTGGACATCACTGTGTCTTGTTTTTACATGAGCTCTGGGGATCGGAACTCAGATTGACAGGTTTGCATGAGAAGGGCTTTGCCCACTGAGCCATATCCCTGGCCTCCTCATTTTTAACAACTTTTAAAACATTTTAAAAAAACTTTTGTAGACCAGAGCTAGTTCCAGGTCTGGCTCCAAAGCCACAGAGAAACCCTGTCTCGAAAAACAAAAAACAAAAACAAACAAAAAAAACTTTTGTAATATTGTAAGTATCTCTGAGTTACATCTTAACTTTTTTAGCATCTCTATGACCTGCTGTTCTAACAATGACTTAAGGTCGTTTAGAAAAACAAAGAGTACATAGCACTTCTAGTCAAAATCTTTACTGCGGCATGTTTACTTTTACAGGAAAGAACAAATACCCATAAAAAGATAAGGAAATTCAGAACACTATAGCTTGGATCTACATGCCCTCCAGTGGCTCATATGCTAGGTTCTATCACCAGCCATTGGTGATAGGAGGAGTGCTAAAATCTTTATGAATTAGGGCGCAGTGGAAAGAAGTTACATTACAGGGTATGCACCCCTAATGGGGATACTGGCCCTTCAGCCCCTCCATGTGTTTCCTAGCCACCGTGAGATAAACAGCCTCTTATGTACACTAGTCAAGACAACTATGTCATCAAAGCCCAAAACATCAGGGTCTAAAAGCTATTGCTTAAATCTCTGAACCACAGAATCAACATTAATCTTTCCTCCTTGTAAGTTCATTGTTTCAGGTATTTTGTCCCAGTAAGAGAGGACTGATTGAGAAAATGGGTGAGTCAAAGTTTCTAGATGTATCCAAACTTATGACTATTAGTGGGATTAAATAGTCAAAGTGAACAGACAGCCCAGAAACAGGATTAGATATGAAACTATGACAACACTAAGTATATGTTTTTATATACTATGTATTAAAATTAAATGCATTCCTTTACGTTGTAAGATTGCAACACCAACTACTTACAAGGTAGTAACAATAGCGATTGCACTTGTAGTAAAAGCAGCAGCAGCAGTCTATACATAAATCACTTATTAAAAAAAAGATGTTGCTCATTAACAGTATTCCTCTAAACAAAACCAGAAAAACTGTAAACCAAATACATGCAACAAGCATTTTACATTTTAACATGAAAACCCCATGTTAAAAGTTCAAAGGTGACCCTATCTGTAGTTGCAGAAACATTCTAAAGCAAAATGCAGAGCTTAGATAAATTTACTAAATTATGACACACTGTGTTTACAGGATGGTTTCCTGGCTGCTGTGTTTGTGCACTACTGCCCTCTAATGGGCAGCACGTTAAAGTGTAAAGGAACACATGTGTCGCTTGAACATATGCTTGGTTCCCAAAAGGACTTATGTGAAAAGAAAAGCAAGGAAAGAAAGCTCGGGTTAGGAACTGCTGTATTCAAGGAGGTCTTAGAAATATCTATTCTTACTTATTACTATAAGGGGTTTTGACTGGTTCCTTAGGTTACTGGTTTTTATTAAAAACTGTATTAAAGTTTTGCTGCTGAAACAAGGAAATTCATTATTTTCTAAGAGTCCAAGCCAACAAACAAATTTTTACTTGGGTTCAGACAACTGTAAATGCAAAGTAATAACCGACGCCTTAGACAACTAACAAAGCGATATGGAAACAAGTCTGTGCACATCCACCAGAAAGTCTGGATGAACTCAGCCCTACCACTGGGGGTAAATTTTAAATTTTGATGATAATTTTCAAGGCATGGTCTTTGTAATCTTGACATAGTACACAATGGGAGAAACTTGCTATTTTTCTCAGTCTTGAAAAAAATTACAAACATATATACCATATAGCAGGAGAACATCAATTTTTTCTTCCTTAGCCAGACTAAATGAAAGTATATATAGGTTTTAGAGAAAAGAAGGCCAAACATACATGCTAAATAAATGCAAAACAAAACAAAAATCCTAAAATTCACTGGGAATCCAAAGTAGTCAATAGCCATACTAGAAATTTTTTTCCCCTGAAATGTGACTTAGCAGTGAATGACAAATCAATATGACTTTGTTAGAGGTTACCTAATATTGAAGATTAGCTTAGATACTTAAAATTGTTTGCTATCCTTCATTCATACCTAGCACTCTGGGGGAGACATTATTACTGCTGATGTAAATCACTAAATACTACCAATATAATTGGTCTCTTGAGCTGCCGGACAGTATATAAGATTGATAGAATGAAATAGTCTTGATTTTCCAACTTTGTAAGCCTTTCAAGGATCACTCAGATGCATCAGTCTCTTAATTAACACTAATGCATCTGGTGTTGAGGGTGTGACCATCTAATATGCTGAGTGTTTCACCTCCATTGGATATGCTTCTCAATCTTAACACTACTGGCATTTGAAATTTGACAATTCTTTGTTTACAGTGGGTATGGAGAGTCTTCACATATTGTAAAACATTTGGAAGCATTACTGGACTGTATTTACTAGATGACAACAGCACAGCCTCTCTAGCCATGATAACCAAAAGTATCTTCTGATATTGCCCAACATGACAATGCTTCTAAATACAGTGGGAAGGTTGAGTTTTTTTTTTTTTTTTGAGAATCATTACTTTAATGATTCTGGATGGAGAGCCTCTATTCTTACCTAATTACTTTTATTACAAATATTAAAGCAGCATTTGCATATAATGATTAGATAAGATAATACATATTCACCTGCTGAAATTAAAACAATAGCAACAGAGAGATACTACTGCACAGTTATGGCTGTAAGAAAAACAAAGAAACAAAAGTAACAAATGATGATACTGAGTGTTGCTGAAGATATAAAGCAAATGAAACTCATATACTGCTAATGGAAATGAAAAATATTATACATACTTAGAAAAACAATCAGCAGTTTTAAACAAAATTAAATGTTCTGTTACCATATATCTTGGTATCTGAGTCAAAAGTATATATCTAAGAAAAACAAAATTTATATTTATGCAAATATACATATAAATGTTTAGAATGCTCATTATTGTTAAAATTTGTTTTTTCAGTTGGTCAACAGAGAAATAAAACTTAGCTAATCCATAAAAGTGGAATGCTACTCAGAAATGAGAGTTATACACTCCACTTATGTGTGATCATGGGTAAATATGAAATACACTATATTAAGAGAATGAAGCCAAATTCAAAACAACTGAATTGTGAAAAAGACAAAGCCACAGCGATAGAAAACAGATCAGAAAACAGATTACCAAGCATTTGAGGCAGTAGGAGGATGTGACTACCAAGAAGCATTAAAGAACTTTCTAGAGTGATAAGAATGTTATCTGCATCTACTATGGTACTGGTAGCATAGTAAATGTCAAAATGTATAGATGTGTACATTAAAATTTTTATTCTATGTAAATCAAAACACAATAAATTGACATTATGAACAAGCAAACCAGATAGAGGAGTTTGTGCTTTGAGTTAAAGGGTCTTATTTCAACTGATTTTCTAGTACTTTGAAATGAAGTTTCTTAAACTTCTTATCTTATTTTGGCATTTAATTATGAGGTCTTGCATAAGGCCTGGAATCACAGGGATAAGGTGCCTAAGTAGTAAAAACATGTGCTCAGGCAGACACTAAAAGGCGGAGGGCTGCTTTCAATATTATCCACTGGGCGCGCACACACACAAAAGGAAAAGTTGTGTAGATGTGTCTCACCTTTATTTCATGAACCCTACCAATGATTGCATGACTTGTCTCAAGGGTATTTAGTCTTCTCCTCTATTCCCTTTTCCAAGCTACTGAAGACACCAGTACTTTTCTGAATTATTTAGGAAATTCTAGGAATCAAGAAAAGAAGCCAAATCTAGTTCAATTCACAGAACTCACATTCCTGAAACCTCACTAAAGGAGAAAATGAAGGAATGATGAAAAGAAACTGAAAAAAAAATCAAGATTTCTTTGAAATCCTGAAATGGATTGTGAAGACAAGTGAGACACACATACCAGATTTAAATTCAACAAAGTATTTACAAACATTTAAATGAAATCACCATTTCTCAATTTTAACCCAAGAATAATCGAACAGTAAAATTATCTGGTTCCTGCTTCAAAAGGCAATTTTAGAAATGTGACTTTGACATGGCAGTGAAACTGGCTTTCATGTGGATTACTTTCCAAACATTGACATGGTTCCTCTCCTTACCCTCCAATTTTCCAATTTCCTGCATGGCTCAAGAAAGTACCTTTACCACAGTGGTCTGGTTTTGTTTTGTTTTAATTTCATAAACTATTTATACTTTAGCAATGTTGAACTGTCATAAACTTCAGAATCTTACGCTAGAAGGAAAAACAGCAATCTATCACAATACTCTCAGATTCTCTATCATCATGTTTAACTTTTCTGAAAAGTATTAGGAGAATAATGTGCCTAAAATATATTCAACACTAGTAAGTACTTGATAAGTATATACTGGATGAGTGTAACCAAATAAATTAATGAAATTTAATTGATTTTTTAAAAAGCCTAGTAAAAGACTCATGAAATATAAAATGCATTTCACAGAGTTAACAAATAAGGCAATGTTTATTTTACATAATAATAGAGTTTCACTATGATTACTTTAAAAACTGAAAGACACAAGTTGTGATTTACATTTACTTTTAAGGATGTATAATTGGCTCAGTGTAGGCCACACCACTCATAACAGCTGAGTGAGCTGCCTGACAGCTGAACTGTCCCACTCCCCACCCTCACTTCACCTCCCAACCCACAATGGCTCCAGGCTTCAGCTGCTCAGATGTAGACTACACCAGTCGAAGAACAAGTGCAGGCCACACCAGTCAGGAGAACAGAGATCCCCTGCTATACCTAAGGCCAAGCTAGTCACCAGAAATCCAGTTCCCAACGTAGACAGTGACTTGCTACCATATCAGAGGTCACACTGACTGCCAGAAATTCAGGCCACAAAGGTCAGAAGACCAATGAGGAAACAGAAATCAAAGAAAAACACACCCATCTAATAAAGACAAACTCAAATTGGATCTATAATGCCTAGCTCAGGTCCAAAACCAGATGCCTAAATGCCAGTGTAAGAACACAATCAAAAACAAAAAGGTCAAATGTCACCATCAGGACCCAGCTACAACTGCAAGACCTGAATATTCCAACACAGCTCTGAAGCATGCACGCATGCGCGCGCGCGCGCGCGCACACACACACACACACACACACTGATCGTTAAACCAACTTTATGAAGTTGATAGAGGTCCTTTAAAAAGAAATGAAAAATATATTAAATAATTTGAGGGTAAAACAGAAAAAAATGGAGGAAATCAACAAATCCACAAAAGAATGCCAAGTCAAGAAAAAAACCCAACAGATGAAGGAAACTGTTCAAGACCTCAAAATTAAAATAGAAGCAATAAAGAAAAAAGGAAAATGAGGGAATTCTCAAAATGAAAAATCTGGGTAAGCAAACAGAACATCACCAACAGAATACAAGAGATGAACGAGAGAATCTCAGGTATTGAAGATACAATAGAAGAAATACATTCATTAGTCAAAGAAAATGTATAGCTAAAACATTCCTGACACAAAACATCCAGAAAATCTGGGTAACTATAAAAAGACCAAGCCAAAGAATAATAAGAATAGAAGAATAATCCTAGCTCAAAAACCCAGAAAATATATTTAACAAAATTATAGAGGAAAATTTTCCTAACCTAAAGAAGAACATGCTAATAAAAGGTACAAGAAGCTTATAGGACACAAAATAAATTGGAACAGAAAAACAAGTCCCTGAACCACATAATAATCAAAACACTAAACATACAGAACAAAAAATTATTAAAAGTTACAAGATAAAAAGGCCAAGTAACATATAAAGGCAGGGCTATTAGTTACACCCGACTTCTCAGTGTAGACTATAAAAGCCAGAAGGGTCTGGACAGATGTCTTGAAGACTCTAAGAGACCATAGATGGCAGCAAAACTATACCTAGCAAAACTTTCAATCGCCATAGATGGAGAAAACAAGATATTATATGACAAAGCCAAATTTAAACATGACTGACAAATCTAGCCCTACAGAAGATACTAGAAGGAAAACTCCAATCCAAGGAAATTAACTACACCCACGAAACAAGGCAATAAATAATTGCACACTAGCAAAGCTCAAAGGGAAACAAATACATACACTCTACCACCACCATCACCACAAACAACAACAAAAGAATAGGAATTAACAATCAATGGTTATTAATATCTCTCAAGATCAATGGGTTAAATTATCCAATAAAAAGGCACAGGCTAACAGAATGGGAAAACAAAACAAAACAAAAAACCAGGATCCATCCTTCTGCTGCATATAAGAAACACACCTCAACATCAAAGACAGATATTAACTCAGAGTAAAGGGTTAGAATTTTATTTTCTAAGTAAATGGACCTACAAGCAATCTGGTATAGGTATTCTAATATCTAACAAAACAGACTGCAAACTAAAATTAATCAATATAGATGGAGAAGGACCTTTCATACCCTCAAAGGAAAAATCGATCAAGAAGACACTGCAATTCTTAACATCTATGCCCCAAACACAAGAGCACCCACATTTGTAAATGAAGCATTACTAAAGCTCAAATTTCACCAAATCTTACATACTAATAGTGGGAGACTTCAACACCCTACTCTCACTAATAGGCAGGTAAGACAGAAATAAAATTAACAGAGAAATAATGGTGCTAACAAATGTTATGAACCAAATGCACCTGACAGATATTTGCAGAGCATTTCATCTAAACACAAAAGATTATATTTTCTTCTCAGCACCTCATAGAACATCCTCCAAAACTGATCACATACTTAGTCACAAAGCAAGTCTCAAAAGACACAAGAAAACTGAAATTAACCCTGTATCCTATCAGACCACCACAGAGTAAGACTGGATATAAACAAGAAGAACAACATAAAACCTACAAACTCATGGAAACAGAAAAACTCCCTACTGAATGACTACTGTATCAAGGCAGAAATAACAAAATTAATTAAAGACTTCCTAGAATTCAATGAAAATAACTGCACAACATGCCTAAACATATGGGACACATACCACTAAGGTGCCTTCATAAAAAAAAATGCAAAGACCTAACCATACATCTGAATGCTCTAGAACAAAATGAAGCAAACATGCCCACGAGAAATAGACTGCAGGACATAAACTGAGGGCTAAAATCAATAAAATAGAAACAAAGAAAAAATACAAAGAATCAAAGAAACAGTTCGTTCTTTGAGAAAATCAACAAGATATGCAAACCCTTATCCAAACTAACTAAAACACAGAGAATATCTGCTGTAGGAAATTCTTCAGCCAGTAGTAGCCTTTAGATTACCAGCCCACTTGGGCATGGCCTCTTTTCTATAAATGCCAATATAAAATGATTGCTCCTTCTCTCTTCTGGCTGCTGGATTTGGTTACTGTTTCTTTGTTCATGCAGAGGACTGTGATCTGTGAGTCTACCCCTAAATAAATAACCCTTTATTATACTCACTTCTGAGCTAGTGTGGGATTTCTTTTTACAGTCCTTCTTCATCTGGTGCCCATGTGGATCACAACTCTACACCTAATCGGTGGAAAGGTCTGAAAGGCCCAAAAGGTCCACTCCCAGAAGGTCTCCTACCCCAGCTTGCTGGCTTGCTTTCATCTACTAAGTGATTTTTGTTGTTGTTGTTGTTGTTGTTGTTTTTAAAACACTGCTACAGCAGAGCTAAGCACGGCAACTTGGAAATTTCCCAGGCATGTACACATGTCCCTCCCCCACATCCCTGGCGACTTGCACAGCTTCCGGTTGGTTTTCCTCTGCTTGTGAGTTTTGGGCTCCTTGCTCCGTGTATGGAACTGATTTAATTGCTTTTAATTTGTCAAGCAAAGCATATTTGTCAGTATTTAACCAGACACCAAGGCGGAAAACCAAAGCAGCACAGGACTATTTGTGCCGCCACCTGTTGCGCTGCCACTGATTGCTTTGCCACCAGTTGCAACTCTTCGCCATGCAGCTGCAACTGCGACATCTGCTGGATAAAGTTATATAATTGCAGACAATATTATACTATGGATTGTATTCTGCAAGGTTTATATGGTTATTGTGATACATCCATTTACTCGATATTGGGACTCAGTTTTATTCTTCATATTATATCCTTAAGAAAATGGTTTGATAACAGAGCCAAGAATGAGGCACTTTTAAAAATGATAGTCTTTACAGACTAATAATGAACAGCTGGCTGACAGGATTAATACCATTGAAAATCAAAAGTTATCTGAAAAAAATTATACTATTGAAAAGGGTAGCATTAACTTGACAGACAAAATTCAATCCATGTCAAAGGGTACTGAGAAATTATCTGAAAGAATTCATACTGTTGAATTTGACAACCAAAATCTGTTAAAAAGTTATGATAGGTTAGCAGATAGAGCATCTCTTCAAGAAGGCAATCTATACACTATCCAAATAATGTCCAAGGATGAGCTATTATATTTTAAGGAAAAACTTCAGATCTTGGAATGACACGTACAGAATGAAGACCAGAGGCCAGGTGCCTCAATGAAATTACTAGAAATATATACAGGCCAAGAGATTCAGACTTTACAAAAGACAGTAGTAAAAAGATTTGAAACGATTAAGGAAATTATTGGACCTGAGGAGCAGGGAAAGAAGGCACAAGGACAGGATTTAATAATGCCAGTATCTCTCAGAGATGAAAGGGTTTTAGCTTCCTACACTGTAATCAACTCTGAAAAAGCATCAAGTTCTAAATGCCCAAAAGGATCCAAAGAAGGTGAATGAGTTCCTATAGGAATGAATGTTTAAAAGAAATTAAAGCGTTATGATGTATTCTGACAAGAAAGTATGGCTCTGAGACAAGAGCTCAAAGGTATCTCTCTCCCTTAATCTCTTTTCTTCACAGAGATCAGCAGTCAAAGACGGGTTTAAAGTTTCTACCCCCCAGAAACCTAAGAAAGGAGCTTGCATAAAATAAAATGCCTGATTTCCAATGACGGGTAAATTTGGGTAAAGAGAGAAATCCTTGCCTAAGGCAGATGTGATGATCTGTCCTGTTGCAGAAGCATAAGTTTTATTAAAATGAATGAGAGTGGACTGTTCCTAGGCTGAGGCCTTGAGGGAAAAGGAGGCGTGTAAAAAGCCACAGGGCTTTGTGGAGCAGAGAATCCTGCCCTTTACTCTGCAACAGGCCCTTTTAGAGGGCTTTTGACCCAGACCCATCTGGATCTGAGGAGCTCGGCAGGTTCTTGGGCCAGGGAAGGTCCCTGATCCAGATCCATCCAGACCGAGCAAGTGGCCCTTGTCGAGTACCAGTTGATCCAATAGGAGGGGAAAAGATGGGCAGGC
>JAQHUG010000263.1:626312-647827 GCA_028555095.1 Dicrostonyx torquatus | reverse complement strand
GGTTTCATGGCGGCTCTCCTTGACTCGGCCTTCTCTCTCCCAGAATTCCATTCTGTCCTCCCTGCCTATCTAAGATTTTGCCCTATCAAAAGGCCAAGGCAGTTTCTTTATTAACCAATGAAAGCAACCCAAATACAGAAGGACCCTCCTACACCAAAGATGGGGACCCAAATGAATCCATCTGATTGACATGATGTGATGCAGATAGTGCTACTATAAGACTGGTTTAACGTACCAGCTGCTCAAGATTGTTCCAATTTGATTAAATGAAATGGTGCATCTTTTTACAACGTTCTGGCCAGAACTCCAAATAGAATCCTCAGAAAAACTCTACAGAATACTCAGAGACTATTTGCAATTATATCAGACAGTAATCTTGGAACTTAACCATCATTTTACTTTCACAGGATCCCATAAAAAGATCATCACCCCCATGACAGCTGGAAGTAATTCTAGATGATGATGTCCCCTCTCCAAACAAAGTTTGTCCTCAGGGTTAGGGATATCAATAAAGTGTTGATATCAGTTGGGGATTGGGGTGGAAATTATGTAGGTTCAGGGATCTCTTTGGGAAAAGGAAAACTGCATGGGATAATAGATAGATTAGTATGAACTTACTCACACTAATAATAATAGTAATAGAATGAATACTTGTGAACTATTATTTATAGGTAATTTATATTGGTACAAATTCTTATATATTGATACAAATCCAAATTATATGGAATATGTTCCTATTTCTGTCTACAGGATTTGTACACCTAGGCAAACTTACTTTGTCATATTGTATGCATGCATGCTTCTACCTCTGCCTAAGACTTTTATATATTGATACAATTTTAGGATATGCAGAGAAATGACTGCTGAACTTGCTTAAAGGTGAGACGATCCTTTGGGGTTCCTGCTTCATTAAAGAGTCAGCTAGACAGTCTGCAGGACACAGAAAAATGTGACTGACAAACTACCAATATGGGTGGAACTATCTTTGAAATATTCTATTTTATGGAAAAGTTTGCTGGATATTGTGGGTCTATAGGCTGAAGATGGATTCCCCAACAGTACAGGAAAACTTTGGGTGACTGTCCAGGCAGCGAGATGTCTCTGTCATTCCTAGAGTTTTGGAAGTTGCTTACAATACACTTCCTGTTTACTTAGGTAATATTATATCCTTCTGGAGTCTTTGATGGAGTTAAAGAATTTATAGTTATGGCCTGCCTTAGTTATGATAAAAGATAAAGTAGAAATAAATATTATAATTCTTGGTTGATACCTGTTTTATTATATGTAATTTTAGTATGTTAAAGTTAAAACCTTTTTTATTTAAACATAAAGGGGGAAGAGATGTAGGAGTTCACTCTGTATGCTGCAATTACCATTAATGAATAAAAAAAATGCTTTGGACCTATTGCAGGGCAGAAGTTAGGTAGGCAGAAAAAAACTAAACTGAATGTTGGGAGAAAGAAGGAGGAGTCAAGAGAAAAGCCATGTAGCCCTGCTGGAGACAGACACCAAAACTTTACCCAGTAAGTCACTGCCACGTGGCAATACACAGAGTAATAGGTTAAATTAAGATGTAATGTAAGAGTTAGCCAATAAGACGTTAGAATTAATGGGCCAAACAGTTATTTAATTAATACAGTTTCTATGTGATTATTTCAAGCTAAGCGGCTGGGAACCAACACATGGCTTGCTGCTATAAGGATACATATTTATCATACTGCACTATACATTTCTACCTGATCAAGATACTTACACCTTGTTTACATTTTGAGGTCATTTTCCCTCATTTGTTGCATAGCTGTTTAAAGATTGTTTATATGAAGTCTTAGTCTTTCAGCCATACAGGTATTAAGAATTATAGGTCAATAGTCAGCCAAGTTTGTCATATTTATAGTTAGAATAATCAGGTTCTTCAGATTCAGAGAGATTATATTCTGATAGATAGGTATTCTTCAACCACTTCAAAAATCTGTAAAATATGGCATTTAAATAACTTAGGGTTCTGGTGACATGAGAAACAATTGCTCTTGGTAGCTCCAATCTATTCTCAAGAAAATGTTGAACACTGGAGATACTTCACTTGGAGCTTGTTTCCTTCTTGCCAAAGCTGACCTTTGGGCAAAGAATGGCTTGTGCATCAACCACTGACAAAATGCACAATGTCCATACAGGATAAGCAGGATACAAGAAAAAAGACTGTCGAATCTTGCCAAGACAGGTTAAGACAGTTTTGAAAAATTTCTTGCCTCTGAAAATGGTCTGTCAGTTACTCTAGGCCTTAGTCAAAGTTGCAAATGAGACTTTGGGTAATGCCCAGATATCCAATTATCTGTGTTATCTGTTGCACATTTTGGAAGTTGCTTTGTTGCACTTGCTGCTTCCTCAAGTAATATTATTTCCCTTCTTGGGTCTTCAATGGGGTTGAAGACTAGACAGTCATACTTACTTTCCTCTCATGATTTGGCTAAATTATTTATAATATAAGACTTAGACTCCTTAGGATAAGATAATTATTGAAACATTTATCACATGTTTCTTGCTTGGTATTGTTTATGCTGGCTACAATTCTAATTTTTATACTTGATATTTATTCTTATTGTATATAATTTTGTGTAAGACTTAGAACTCTCTTATTTAAACAAAAGGGGGTGGTTCTGTAGGAAATCCTTTAGCCAGTAGCCTTAAAGTTACCAGCCCACTTGGGCATGGCCTCTTATGCTATAAATGCCAATGTAAAGTCTGCACTCCCTCTCTCTTCTGGCTGCTGAATTTGGTTCCTGTTTCTGGGTTCGTGCAGAGGACTATAATCTGTAACTCTACCCCTAGATAAATAATCCTTTATAATACTCAATTCTGAACTAGTGTGGGTTTTCTTTTTAGTGTCCTTCTTTAAATATATAAATTAATAAAGTCAGAAATGAAAAGGCAACATAACAACAGACACTGAGGAAATCCAAAGAACCATTAGGTCATATTTCAAAAACCTGTACTACAAAAAGTGATAAAATTAACAAGAAAAGCACAACTTCAACAGATAACACTTACAAATGTTAAATCAAGATGAAGCAATCAATTTAAACAGACCTATAACCCCTAAGGAAATATAAGCAGTTATTAAAAGTCTCCCAACCAAAAAAAAAAAAAAAGACCAGGGCCATATGGGTTTGGCACTGAATTCTACCAGACATTCAAAGAAGACCTAATACCAATACTCCTCAAATTATTCTGCAAAACTCAAACAGACGGAACATTGTCAAATTCATTTTATGAGACACAGTCACCCTCATACCTAAACCACACAAAGTTTCAACATAGAAAAAGAATTACACACCAATTTCCCTCAAGGATAGTAATATAAAAATAATCAATATAATACTTGCAAACTGAATCCAAGAATACATCAGAAATATCATTCAACATGACCAAGTATTATTCTATTATTCATCCCAGAGATGCAGGAATGGCTCAACATATAAAAATATATCAATGTAATCCACCACATAAATAAACTAAAATAAAAAAATCATGTGATTATATCATTAGATGCAGAAAAAGTCATTGACAAAATCCAACACTGCTGTGGAATAATCCTTCTGTAAATTCTGAAAATGTGTTTCTCTCATTGCTAATTAAAAGCTGACTGGCTGATTGCTAGGCAGGGCTTAGGGGTAGAGAAAATGGTGAGAGGCAGAGGGTGGAGTCTGAGGAGACACCATGAGCGAGCAGGATGGGAAATACATGCATGAGGTAAATGAGCCTGGGGGCAGCACACAGCTTAATAGAAACGGGTTAATTTCAGTTATAAGAACAAGATTAAAAACAAGTCTAAGTTATTGACCAAGTATTTAGTTAACAGTAAGTCTCTGAGTGGTTGTTTTGGCATGCCTACCAGGACACAAAGAAACTTCGCCTATGAATGGCACCCAATGTGAGGCACCTATAGACACATAAGACCTGAGAAAGCTTGAAAAAGGCTCTCAAACACATAAAAATGGGGCCAAATGAGGCTTCCTAGTGTAATGTCTCTCATGCCAGCCACAAAATTGAGGCATGTCTTCCATCAGTTGCCTATAGGAGGAGCAAGCCGTAAAGCACCATAAACTAAGTTAAGCTGCACTAAGTTAAGTTTAAGATTTATCTCATGCTATCAAAAAACAATACAGATGCTCAATAAAGATAGATCCAGACAAAAGAAAGCCCTAAGTAGTTTACAATGTGTTTAGAAATGTAAATAGGCTTAGGAGAGAAAAGAGAAAGGATAAAGACAGTCATAACTTAAAAAAAGTTTACAAATTTAATAAAGTTCTTATAAGAGGATCAGAGTAAAAAATATAAGCTACATAAAAAAGGGACGTATACAGAAAGTCTGGATTCTGTATGTTATTGTGTTGTCTTTAGATTTTCTGATTGTTAATGAAGGAATGACTGCTGCTAAGACACATTGCATTATGAAAACTGCTGGATTAAATCCACCTATATATCTTTAAAATGTTTTGACTTTAAAATGGAAGTCAGTAGATATTTTATTTTGGGGAAGACATTATGCTTTTATTTCCATAGGAAATGAGAGGCTGTGGATCCATTTCCAGTAAATAAGGACCAGGTTTCTGTGAGGAGGTTCCTCTGAAAATCATGACTAGAAAACTTAATGACATGTAATGTATATTTTACCTGTTCAAAATGAACTGAAAAATCATCTTTTGCTCACCTGTGTATAATGCAGTCTATACTTGAATTAATGCACCTATATATACTACCTTTAAAAGTTCATGTATTTACAGAACAAGGAACCAGGTTCCAATAAAAATGGACAGCACAGGTGACCAAGCATCTCAAAATGCCCATTAAAGTCTCCTGTGAGTTCTGCATCCAAAACAGCTTCAGAGCTGCTGGCTGAGATGGTCCAGTTTCACAAGCTACTCAGAAAAAACGTAACCATTACCATAAATTTTTTCAGGGTCCCTTGAAAATGCCAGGTCCCACAGACAACAGGAAGCAGTGTAGAAAAAAACAACACACACATTCCAGAAAGATTGGTATGGATATTTGTCATCATTTAAGGGGGGTTGTTACAATTGTTATTGATTATAGTCAGGAAAAAAGCTAAACAAAGGAGTTAAATTAAAAATCTCTTTAAATATGGGGGATATAGAAATGACAGGATAGAAGGCTAGATTACTGCATTTACTTTTAAACTAAAAAATCAACTACTTCAATATTTTCATTATTCTTCAATATTTTACATTGGTATGGATTTTTGTGTATTGATACAAATTTAAAGTTACTTTTACTATACTAAATGTATGTTTCTACTCTTGTTTGAGGTATTGTGCCTATGCAACTCTTTAAAAATGTAATATATAATGAAGAAATATAGGTGAATAGTTATATATAATAATCAAACTTAGTCATATTAGGTATGTTTTCAAGGTTAAACAGATATATTTAGATAAATAGAAGATTTTCAAACATTTCAAAGACCAACAGAATATGACATTTAAGATAGCCCAATAACTTAAGGCTTTTCATGACAGTGAAACACATCTGATACTAACAGGACCAATTTGCTTTAAAAGATGATGGGGACAGAAGAAATTCCATAAGAAGTTTGCTTTTTTATGGCAAAAGCATGTCATTTGGGCAAAGAAACTGTCCTTGACTTAATTGCTGACTGTATACTATCCAAACTGGACCAGCAGGATGAAAGAAAAGATTGACTGCCAAACTTTGTTAAGAAAAGGTAGGACAGTTGTTCAAAATTCCCTGCTTCTCAGAAATGTCTGTCAGCTATACTATGGCTGTAGACTGAAGATGGATGCCCCAATGTTGCAGAAATACTTTAGGTGACTTTCCAGGCAGTCAGATGTCTCTATCATTTCTAAAGTTTTGGAAATCGCTTGCAATGCACTTCCCGTTTACTCAGGTAATATATTCTTCTCAGGTTTTTGATGGAGTTGAAGACTAGATACTTATAGTTGCAGTTTTCCTTAGTTTAGAGATAAATTAGGTTTAAACTTTAGACTCACAAACAAGATAAATAATAGAATATTTTTTCTAAATTTGTAAAATACAAATGGACTGGCTATTGTAACTGTAATTCTTACATGATAATTATTTTTTGGACTTTGTTATTTTAAATTATTTTTAAATAAGAAAACTAACTTTTTTCATATTAATACCAATTCCACTTCCCCCTCCCTCCAGTCCTGCCATCCCCTCCACCTGTCCCCCACCACACACCCCCATTCATTCCTCAGAGAGGGTAAGGTACATTGCTTTGGGGGAGGTCCAAGGCCTTCCCTACTATATCTAGGCTGAGCAACATACCCATCCAAAGAGAACAGGTTCCCTAAAAGCCAGTACAAGCAGCAGGGATAAGTACTGGTACCAATGCCAGTGGCTCCTCAGTCTTCCCCAGCCATACAACTGTTATCCACATTCAGAGGGACTAGTTTAGACCTATACTGGTTCCTTCCTTTTCTGGCTGGAGTTGGTGAGCTCCAATTAGGTCAAGTAAACTGTTTCAGCGGGTGTTCCCCATCATGGTCTTGGCCTCTTTGCTCATAGTCTCACTCCTCCCACTCTTCAACTGGACTTTGGGAGCTCAGCCCAGTGCTCTGCTGCCGGTCTCTGCCTCTGTTTCCATCAGTTGATGGATGAAGGTTCTATCTTGACATTTGAGATCTTTATCAGTCTGACTACTGGGCAAGGTCAGTTTGAGTACAATTGATAATTTTTTTGTTGTATAGAATTTTACTTTGTTAAAGTTAAAAATTTTCTTTTTTATTTACACAATAAGGGGAAAATGCTGTGGAATAATCCTTCTGTATATTGTGAAAATGTCCTGCTCTCATTGCTAATAAAAAGTTGACTAGTCAAAAGCTAGGCAGGATTTTGGGAGCAGATAGAATATTGGGAAGAAGGGCAGAGTTTGAGGAGTCACCAGCAGACCCAGAGGGAACAAGACATGCAGGAGGACAGGTAAAGTCATGAGTCATATGGCAATATGGAGAGTAATGGAAATGAGCCAATTTAAGTTGTAAGAGCTAGTTAGCAATAAGCCTGCGCTATCAACTGAGCACTTATAATTAATAAGAAGTTTCCGTGTGGTTCTTTGGGACCTGGCTGGTGGGAAAGAAAAGTCTGCCTACACAACACTTATTCATAATAAGAGTCTTGGAGAAAATAGGAATACAAGGGACATACTTAAACATAATGAAGGCAATTTACAGCAAGTCTATAGCCAACATCAAATTAAATGGAAACTCAAAGCAATTTCACTAAAATCAGGAACAAGACAAGTTGTCCACTCCCTCTATATCTATTCAATATAGCAAAGTGTTAGCTAGAGCAATAAGAGAACTAAAGAAGATCAAGGGGATACAAATTGGAAAGGAAAAAGTCAAGTATTGCTAGTTACAGATGATTATATATAAGTGAACCCAAAAATTCTACCAGAAAACTCCTATAGCTGATAAACACCTTTAGCAAAGTGGCTGGATAAAAGATAAACTCAAAACAAATCAGTAGCCTTCCTATATACAAATGACAAATGGGCTGTGAAAGAAGTCAAGGAAGCAACACCCTTCACAGTAGCCACAAATAAATTATCCTGGAGTAACTAACCAATCAAGTGAAAGATCAGTATGATTAAACACTTCAAGTTTGAAGAAGAAAATTGAAGTCGCTATCAGAAGATGGAAAGACCTCCAATGTTTGTGGATTGGTAGGATTAACATAGTAAAAATGGCCACCATACCAAAAGTGATTTACAGATTTAACATCAAAATTACAATACAAATTTTTATAGATGTTGAAAGAACAATATTCAACTTTATATGGAAAACCAAAATCTCAGGACAGATAAAAACAAAAAGAACTGCTAGAAGTATCACCCTCCCTGATTTCAAGCTGTAGTACAGAGTTGTAGTAATAAAAATCACATGATACTGGCATAAAAAGAGACACATTGGTCAATGGAATAAAATCAAAGACCCAGACGTGAATCCATATACCTATGGACAACTGGTTCTCAATGAAGAAGCCAGAAATATACAAAGAAAAAAAGAAAGCATCTTCAACAAATAGTGATGGTCCAAATGGATGTTGGTATGTAGAAGGATGCAAATAGATCTATATCTATCATCCTACACAAAACTCATATCCAAGTAGATCAAAGATCTTGTCTTAGTTTGGATTTTTATTGCTGTAAAGGGACACCAAGACCATAGTAACTCTTATAAATAAAGACATTTAACTGGAAGTGGCTGGCTTATAGTTTTCAGAGGTTCAGTCCATTATCATCATGAATGGGAGCATGGCAATGTGCAGGTAGGCATGATGCTGACTACATCTTGATCAGAGAGCAACAAGAAGTGGACTGAGACATTGGGTAGTATCCTGGGCATAGGAAACCTTAATGCCTGTCCCAACAGTGACACACTTCCTTGAATAAGGCCATATCCACTCCAACAAAGCCATGCCTCCTAATACAGCCACTCACTATGTGAGACTAGGGAAGCTTATTACATTCAAACTACCACAGAGCTCAACATAAAACAAGAAACAATGAACCTGACAAAAGAGAAAGTAGGGAATAGCCTTGAATATATTGGCATAGAAGACAACTTCCTGAAAAGAATACCAATAGTGTAGGCACTAAGATTAACAATAAATAAATAGGACCTCATGAAACAGAAAAGCTTCTATAAGGCAAAGGGCACTGTCAATAGGACAAAAAGACAGTCTACATAATGGGAAAAGGTTTCACCAACTCCACATCTGACAGATGGCTAATATTCAAAATATATAAAGAACTCAAGAAACTAAATAATCCAATTTAAAAACGGGGTACAGATCTAAACAGAGAATTCACAACAGAGTAAACAAAAATGGCTAAAAAAAACACTTAAAAATGTTCAACATCATTAGCCTTTTGGAAAATGCAAGTCAAAACAACTTTGAGATTTCATCTTACACCTATCAGAATTGCTAAGATTAAAAACAAAAGTGACAGCTCATGCTGATAAGGATGTGGATCAAGGGGAACCCTCCTTTACCACTGGTGGGAATGCAAAATTGTACAGCTACTTTGGAAAACAATATAGTAGTTTCTCAGAAAAAATGGGACTAGATCTACCTCAAGTCCCAGCTATACCACTCCTGGGTATATACCCAAAGGACATTCCATCCTATCACAAGGATGCCTATTCAACTATGTTCATAGTAGCATATTCAAAATAGCCAGAAACTGTGACCAACCTAGATATCTCAATTGAAGAATGAATAAAGAAAATGTGGTATATTTACATAATAGAGTATTACTCAGCTGTTAAAAACAATGACATCAAGAAATTTGCAAGCAAATGGATGAAACTTGAAAAAAGAATCATCCTGCATGAGGTTAACTCAGACCCAGAAAGGCAAACATGGTACATACTGACTTATAAGTAGATAATAGCTATAAAATAAAGGATAACCATGCTGTAATCCACAGGCCTAGAGAGGACAGGTAATAAGGACGGCTCAAGTGGGGTGGGGGGGACCCGTCAGATCTCTCTTGGAAATGATAAAAGAACAGATTTTGAGAGTGTACTGGAGGGTGCTAGGATTGAGAATAGGAGGGATCAAGTGGAGGTCAAAGAAAGGAGAAAATATTAGGAGAAACTACTAGAAATGGGGGCCATTTCAGGGGCGAGGTAGAAATCTACTGTAATGGAAATTCAATGGAACCTACAAGAGTAACTCTAGCAAAGACTCCCAGTAATAGGGGATATAGAGCCTGAACTGGCCAGGCTTCAGGTGGAGGGATTGGGACACAAATGTAGTCATAAAACCTTTGGCCTACAGTTTGTTCTGCTTGCAGAGGGTTCTGGGACCAGAGCCTAGTTGAAATGTCATCAAAGAGACCAGAGAGACTTCATCCAGCCACTGATGGGAGCAGAAGCTGAGCCCCATGGCCAAACAGTAGACAGAGCTTGGGGAGCCCTGCAGGGAGGGGAGGAGGGAGGATCAGAGGAACCAGAGGAGACAGGGACACCACAAGAACATGTACCACAGAATCAACTGACCGGGACTCATGGGCATGGAGGTTCACAGAGATCAGTGAGCCTGTAGGGGTCTGTCCTAGGTCCTCTGCATATATCTTATGGCTGAGTAGCTTGGTGTTCTAGTGAGACTCCTAAAATGGGAGCAGGGGTTGTCTTAGACTCTTTTGCCTGCATATGGGACCCTTTTCCTCCTATTGGGTCATCTTGTCCAACCTTGATAAGATGGTACGTGCCTGGTATTACTGTTGCATATTATTCTATGCTTGGTTGATATGATATTCCTGGAAGGCATGCTTTTTTCTGGGGCAAGAGGGAGAGAGGAGGGAGAGGAAACTTAGGTTAGGAAGTAATATACATGAGAATAATAAAAATAGAGTGCATAAGCACTAGATATTAATTTTATTATATTCAGTTATCTACTGGTAAATATAAAGTATATATCATAAAATTTAAATTACAAGATAGTAAGAAGCAATTTTTATTTTGTCATTGCATTCTAGTGGCTTGACACAATCCCTTGTAGACACTGGGCATACTAGAGATAAAATCATCCTAATTTTGGTCACCTTACTAGTTATCACATTTGTCCTGGAAAAGATCAAAGAACACCAGGTGGTGGCAGCGCCTAACCCTAACCCAGAGGCACAGACAAGGGGATCTCTGAGATTGGTGCCAGCTTGGTCTATAGAGGGAGTTCCAGGACAGGCAGAGCTACAGAGAAAGCCCTGTTTCTAACCCCCCCCACCAAAAAAAAGAAGTAAACAACTAGTTACTAAACGTATCACTCCTATTTGACTCAGTTAATTAGATTGATTCCCACATGGCATTTTGCTCATCTTTGAAATGCATCAATAAACTATTCCTACCTAGAGAGGAACAAACAACTTCCTAATCTTCAATTTCCTCATCTATTTAATATCACTCTTCCCTTACTGCACAGGGTCATTGCCACATACAAGGTCACTGCTAAGTGAGGAAGTATGCTAAAACACTGTCAAAAAGATTAGTGGAAGCATCATTTTGTTGTTGTTGTTTTTTTCAGTTTCTTCAGGAACTCACTTTGTAGACCAGGCTAGCCTCCAATTCACAAGAGATATGCCTACCTCTGCCTCCTGAGTACTAGAATTAAAAGTATGTACCACCAATGCCTGGCTGATTGTTAATTTTTTGGAATTGCAGATAGAGTGAGGTTAGGAATCATACAAGAGGAAGCTCACAAATTTATAGTCTGGAGTATATCACTTAATTAATAACCACATCATTCTGAGCCCATTATAGCCTCAAGAAAATGGGCATACTGAACCTGGCTTAAATTGGCACTACATTAAAGATAATGTATATAAAGTGATTAATGCCATGTCATTTATTTAAATTTTTGATAAAATCACATATGGCTTAAAATGAGATATTTAAGAATATAAAATATTGCTTCTTAGAAAAGGAATTAATTATCTATAAGTGACAGTCCATTGAAGTATCGCTGTTGAATAATTAAAATAAAAAATAATCTTTTGCCAGGACCAAGCATGCTATGCCTAATTTCTGCCTATGTTAATTATTGTTCTTTTTAAGTTAGTCAAAACACACTGTGAAAACTGATAATAAAAATCACTAGTAATTGAAGAAATAAACCAGGAATATTCAATTCTGTACCAAAACTGATAAGGGTACAGTTCAGAAAAGAAAGACCATTTGTTTAAGTACAAATCTTTCAAAAAGAATTATTTTTCTTGAAGGAAGGTCAGATTCCAAATGTAGAACCTGAGCATAATTGAGTAGAGCACGGACTATCTCAGAAGTATAGTGGATGATTGCATGCACCAAAAATCTGGGTTTAGTCCTCAAAACATGCATGTGCACTTGCACACACAAGCAAAGGAAATTATTAGAAACTACACAAGGTAATAGTTTAGTATTTCTGCTTTTAACTTACTGTTCCCCAGGTTTCAAATTTATGTGACAAAGCAGTAACTAATAACTCACTGTCAAAATGGTTTACCTTGTCCAACAGCTAGATTAAATAATATGCATTGGGGCCAGAACACTAATATCAAGTTCTTCTCTCCAAATTCCTTTAAAAAAAAAACCCTTCCCACTGCTTTTCTTCAGGGGGCCATATTTCCCATTTGATTTATGTTTCTTAGCAAACGAAATCAGAGGCTTAATAAGCAGGAGTAATGAGCACTCACTAGCCAGAATTCAGGTGGTCAGTTCCCCACATCCTCATTTTTACATGATAACATTTCTCTCTCCAGGGAGCATTTTCACCTTTGAGTTTCTTTGACTTTAGTTTATTACTTCATTTTTTCAAAACAATGGAACTCCAATGAGAACCAGTGCACTGTGTTGAAGCAGAACATATCACTCAATGTTGTCTAAGATACTTCTGATATCCAATGTGTCTAAACATTCTGCAGTAAATAAGCATGAGACCCAGAAGAAAACTTATGATGAAGGCAAAGACTAATGAGGAAAAACTGTGGTCAAGACATTTTCATGATTCAGTGACTGATATGAAAATGTGATACACTATGACACACAGGATCAAGTGTGACATCTTGGAACTGATTATCTAGAGCATAAGTATCATAGCTATAATGGTGGAGCTTCTCAGTTCTGAAAATGAAACATTTCATTAATACTTTAAAATGGACTAAATACACTTACTTACATTTTTGAATAGTTGCTCAGCAAGTTCTCTGATGTGCTTTATCATCTTCACTGGGTTGTTTTCTTCAACTTTAATTCTCTCTACTTCAAAAGCTACCAACTTGGAAAAAAGAGTCGGATGGCAATAATCAGTACCCAAATATACTGAAATTATATTTTCATAAAATATGCAAACTAAAAGTCATTTAATATATATATATTATTTTACAAATAATTACTTTAGATTTGTACTGGGTTTCACCCCATCCCAAAATGCCAAAGGCTTATCAAATCTATGACTTGCCAGGTAGTCTCTACTCTCTGTCTGTTGGGGAACAATCAATTATAGAGTGCAGAGAAGCACTTTCACCCTGTAAGTCTCATTCACAATAATTCAGTTACAAAAATTCAGAAAAATGAGAAAGTGTACAAATATTTCATTATCTTACAAATATGAACAAATAATCATGTCATGCTGGATGAACTCGATGGTCAGTGTGACCGGAGTTCAGATTCCTCATATTTAAATGAAGATGGAACAGTAAGACACCATTTAGACTCCTTTTAGTTCTCAAATGATATATATGGAAACAATTTCCTTATTAACTAGTTTGCTAAGACAGTTGTGTAGGAATACATGATTACTGTAGAGGACTAAAGAAATGTAGGAGAGTAAACAGATGAAAAGGGAAAGGAACTAGAGTTCCTTCAGATGGTACACAGACTAATGTTGCTATTAGCAAAGTTTCAGAGACCAATAAATGAGTTATAAAAGGACTTTGGCAAGCATCTTAGCTTAACTAGATAAGCCATTAACCATTGAGTAATTAATTAGGAACCTAAAGGTTAATATAAATGTTACTATGGTCAAAGTCTAGTCACATTAACTGTTATTAATAGGGAATCAAAAGTTCAGTAAGTGCCTGCAAACAACTGTGCCTTACACCAGCATGTGTTAGTTAGTTACTACGTGAGGCATTGGTTTAGGTCTTCATTCAAAACAGAAGCTCTGCTCCCCTTCCTTTACCTATGAGTACTTAACTATCTTTACAAAGAATAAAACACTCATCTCGAAAAAAAAAAAAAAGACTTTCATGCCTAACTTTCTTTGCACAAAATAAATCACCAGGGGTAAAAGGTAACAAAGTCTTTCTTATTTTGAGTGTCAGGAGTGTCTTTCTTTAATGAATGTCAGGAACTTGAAAATCTATTGGTTCCAAAACACTGATGTTTCAGAAACTTAAATATAAATGATATTCACTTTCCTGTTGCCTTAATGCACTGCTGTGAATATAGAATTAAATGATAAATGGAAAATGAATTTTTTAAAAAAGAAGCTCAATAAATGTAAAATAGTATCCTATTCTATTTCTCCCTTTATATGGCCAAATCCCTGAAAAGATAGAGACTATATATCTGTCCCAAATATTTCTACTGAAGTAGTTAGAAAAATTTTAATTATTATTAGTAGGAATGCTATAAATTTAAATTACAGCTCAATAACATTGATTGATTAAATAAAACTGCAATTTAAAGTCATATATCTGTGCTTCAAGTTAGACCCATCTGCAGACTGACAATCACTGAACAACTGTATTTTAAAAAATGGGTTTTATTGGCTGGGCGGTGGTGGCGCACGCCTTTAATCCCAGCACTCGGGAGGCTGAGGCAGGCGGATCTCTGTGAGTTCGAGACCAGCCTGGTCTACAAGAGCTAGTTCCAGGACTGACTCCAAAGCTGCAGAGAAACCCTGTCTCGAAAAAAAAAAAAACCCAAAAAGGTTTAGTTTTACTAAACTGTCTAGTTTTCGAAAAGAACCAAGAAGCTATTCAATCTTAGTTGCTCAAATCTTTCTATAATTTTCTCAATTTACATTATAATGTTAAGATATGATACACAATACTTAGATTATTTAATATTTAATTTATAATGTTTATGAATTTGAGGAAACATTAAAATAACGGCTTTTGCTTTTTAATTATTAGTCATTGATAAGACTATACCTCATCAAAGAGATCACAAGCTCTATATGGAGGTCCTCTTTCTGAAACAAAACCTGCAAATGCCATTCCATTGAGTACTTTAGTGAGGAAATCATTCTCAACCAAACCACGCTGCCCCAAGAAAGCTGTCTGTAAAGGCAAAAAAAAAAATGTGAAATAATAATTTATCACTGGGAAATGGACAAATGGCTAAAATAAGAATAGAAAGACTGACGATTGCTTGAATGCTTTCAGGTGTAATTAAACATGGTCATGAAACATATTTCTCTCAAAGGGTTCTGTCTAGTACATGAAATGCTACATGTATTGGAAAGAATAAAAATTAATCCATCTAAAAGGCAGTAGGAAAAAAATCAGGTATCAATACTCAACTTTAATAAGAGAAAAATCAATTTTAAGTTTATGTATTCTGAAGAAAAATATTATGCCAACTCCATGTGTCAGGTAACACATAACACAGAGACTTTAATCACATACACAAAAAATTAACTGAATACACATGGCTAAGAAAGTGGTTCCTCTAAGTGAGTCCAGTTGACAGACAACCTGGCACTGTGTCTTACTTTGTGGAAATGTATCACAGGCTCAGCATGGATCCGTATAAGCTGGAGGCATGACCTATATCCTTGGAACAGTTGTGCAAATAACCTAAGGAAAACTGCTCGTACTTCTTTATCCTGGAAATATAAAAATAAACACACAGGTAATTTAATTTAAAAAAAAACAAATTAAGTAAAACAGAGAAGGAAGAAAGCTTGAGTGAGCAAGTGTGCTGTGCTTCCCATGCATGTTTCTCCAAGCAGCAGGCACAGACCATGATAGTCTACCTAGTTTTGGGCCAAAAGGTTTGTTCTTTCTACTGACCCAAATAGAATTTGATTCTAGAGCATACAGTTTTCTTCCAGAGGAAAAAAAAGTAGCACAGTTTCCTCTTATACTATGTGAGAGAAAGGAATATATGCCAATACCTTCTATTTTTACACATGCAAAAAATTATAGTTAGGATTATAAAAGGGAAAATTCTAAAATATTATATTTTAGAGACTTATAAATTTTTTCCAACAGTCATCCAAATTATAAAAATCTATTCTTATTCTAATAAAATATGATTTAAAAGTAAGTCTTGCTAATCCAGGTTTTAATAGAAATAGTTTTAAAACTGTTAAATAAAATTCTATATTTATTTAGTCAATACCTAGTTTAATGGATAAAGAAATCAAGGTCAAGAATTCTTACACCATTTTTTAAAAAATATTTATTTATTTATTATGTATACAATATTCTGTCTGTGTGTATGCCTGCAGGCCAGAAGAGGGCACCAGACCTCATTACAGATGGTTGTGAGCCACCATGTGGTTGGTGGGAATTGAACTCAGGACCTTTGGAAGAGCAGGCAATGCTCTTAACCACTGAGCCATCTCTCCAGCCCCAAATTCTAATACCATTTTTCAAAGGACCACAGCTTTTTAAAGTCTCTTACTGGTCACACATTCACCTCTAAGACATGAACTGGGGCAAAATAAAAAAGAGGTATCATCTATCATCATTAATAACTGCTAATCCAAATGCCTTTTGGCACTTACGCCTAAAACCTGATTCTCTCCTAAAATCAGCATTCATTATTTCATTTTTCTAAGTATCCCACCCCATTAGAGATGTAGCTCAGTGATATAGCACATGCATAGCAAAGTAAGGCACTTGGCTTGATGCATAGCACTACAAGAACAGAAGAATCCAAATTCTTATATTGGGTGGTTTTCCAGGGTACAGCTGAGGCTCTGATTTCTTTGCTGTCTTTACTCTTGCCTCCTAAATAGAAAACTAAATCCTCTCTCCTGGCCAGTATGCTGCATTGTAACACTCTTTTGAGAATAGAAGAACTCTAATTTCTATTTGGAGGTACTTCTAACTCAGCTACTTCAACCAACCTAAAAATAAAAGTGCAGCACTCAAAAAGTATTAAATTTGAATATTAAATTTCTTACCAGCATTTTTGAGTGGGATAAGGCTGTTCGTGGAGGAGGGAAAGCATGATCTGCTACTTCCAGATCAGGGTGCAAAATCTAAATTAAACAAAATTATAATATAAGATATCTAGGATTAATAAGACTTACTCTTTAGTTTCTTTGGGGTATTGAGTGAAGAATCTAATGAGTTAAGAGTATATTCCCACCATGAGATAAAATTCACTTAATTGATACAGATACACGTACTGCTATGGAAAGATATCTAAGACAAAACATTAGGAAAAAAAACATCTGAGGGGCTGGAGGGAAGGCTCAGCAGTTATGACCAAGGTACAACTCTCAGCAACCACATGATGGCTCATAACCATCTGTATCTCTAGTTCCAGGGGCTTTGACACCTTCTTCTGATAGGTAGTCATGCGGCATGAAGACAAAATACCCATACACATGGAATAAGATGAAAATCACAAAAAAATCAACTAGAAAATTCATATAACATTGTTTCATTATTTGAAAATAATAAATAGACAGATAAATAAATGTACACAGAGAAAAACAGATACCTGAGTATGGACAGTTCTCAAAAAATATCTACCAAATTATAAAATGAGTAACTACTGGGAACTAAGCAGTTTGAAGTAGTGCTATATATCTATGGGGCTACTTCTTAAAAGAGGTTTATTTTACATCTTGTAATATAAAAACTAAACAGATGAGATAGAATAGAGAAACCAGAATTAAAACTACACAGCTACAAACACAAGATTTTTGAGAGAACTGTCAAAAACTATATTATAGAAAAGACAATCTCTTTAACAAATGGTGCTGGAAAACAATACACACATGCTGTGGGATAATGTTCTTGTACACTGTCAAGATTTGTCACTCATATTAGTTTAATAAAACACTGATTGGCCCAGCAGCCAGGCAGAAAGTATAGGTGGAGCAACTAGAGTAGGAGAATTCTGGGAAGAAGAAAGGCAGAGAGAGATGCAGTCACTAGACAGATGGAGAGGAAACAAGATGAAAATATGCCTTACTGAGAAAAGGGACCAAAGCATGTAGCTAAATACAGACAAAAATTATGGGTTCATTTATGTTTTAAGAGCTAGTTAATAATAAGCCTGAGCTAACAAGCCAAATAGATTATAATCACTATAAACCTTTGTGTGTTTGAGACTGAACAGTTGTGGGACCAGGTGGGACAGAAATGTCTGCCTACACACACCATGTCAAGGAATGGTACTAGACCTCTCTCTCATTCTGTTTAATAAAATCAAAATGAATTAAAAACATTAATGTAAGACCTGAAAGTTTGAATTTTTAGAACAAAACAGGAAAATACTTCAAGATCTATTCACAGGCAAAAGTTCTTTCGAAAAAAAGGCTCCAATGGTTCAGGAGAACCAAAAAAAATGGTATTACATAAAATAAAACCATGAGAAAAAAGAAGAGATAGCCTACAGAATTAGAGAAAATCTTTGCCAGCTACATACTGGACTAGGAAGTCATCTCTTGATATATCAACAACTCAAATGTTAAATACCAATAAAACAAATCCTCTGATCAATAAATGGGTCAATAAATTAAATAGTTTGCAAAATAAAATTCAAATGGTTAATAAATATTTGAAAAAGAATGAATAATAGCCATAGCAATTAGAGAAACACAAATTGAAATCATACTGAGATTCCATCTCTCTCAAAGTCAAAATGGCTGTCATCAAGACAAGTGACAGCAAATGCTGGCAAAGATGTGGGGACGGCAGAACTTCAAACACCACTGAAGAGGGTGTAAACTTGTGCAGCCTCTATGTAAATCAGTATGGAAGTTCAACAAAAAAATGAAATAACAAAACAAAACAAAAACCTACCATCTGACTTATCTATATCACTCTTGGGAGTATTAACCTAAAAAAAAAATCTAGATTAGCAAACCACTAAAATGCACAGCCATGTTTATTGGAGCACTAGTAAAAATAATTAATATATGGAACCAGTCCAGATGCCTATCAATGAATGAATGAATAAAGAAAAAGTGTTAAGCAGTTTTACTGACTGAAATGTATGAAAGAATCATATTGAAAATCTATTATGTATGCTAACAAAAGTTAATTTATAAATGTTTTAAAAGGGTGCTGGAGAAATAGCTTAGAGATTAAGACAATTGCTGTTCTTTCAGAGGATCTGAGTTTGGTTCCCAGTAACTACATGTTGGCTTAAAATCACCTATAATTAAAGTTCAGATACCTTCTGGCCTCCTCAAGCACAGCATGCATGTGGTGTATACATATGCAAGGAAATAATTCATACCCATAAAGTAAAAATGAAAAAATACCTTTTAAAGTACACTGAAAAAAAATAGAAAACACAATAAACTAATTGAAATAGTCAGGGAAGACGTTCTTGAGCTTTACCTTTCAGAATGAGGGTAGACTGTGATGAGCTTAAGAATAGTAACATGAGAAATACAAAGTGTAACTACCTAGAAAAGGTTAACATTTGAGTTAGATTATGGGTTGTAGTAACATTTGTTTACACTGTGAAGATGTGTCACTATAATTGGTTTAATAAAGATGTGAGTGGCCAATAGCTAGGTAGGAGAGAATAGCTAGGACTTCTAGGCAAAGAGAGGAACCTGGAATGAAGCTAGATGTGCAGGTGCTGCCAGCAAGACACTGAAGAAGTTGGACATACATTAGTTACAGAGGAGATATAACAGAGCCACATGGCAGAATGGAGATTAATAGAAACAGGTTAATTTGATTTATAAGAGCTAGTTGAGTCAAAGTCTACACTAAAGACAAGCTCTCAAATTAATAAGTCTCCCTGTTGTTATCTGTGAGCAGGAGGCCTAAAGGAAAGTCCAACTACATTTGGTTCCCAAAATTCGGCCATGTATATCCACATAAGGCTTGGGAAAGCTTGAAAAAAAATTCTGAACACAAAGTCAGACATGGCTTCTAGATGACCTTGGTCTCTTAAGCAGGCCCAGTACTTATAGCATACAGAGGTGTGGCTCTTTTATAAGGCCAAGCACGGGAGCAGCTTGCTTGCTACTGGGGAGGGAGATTAGATAGAAATGCCTCCCACAGCTTGGACACAGCAGCTTTCCAGAAGAGGGATGGTGAGATGGGGGTAATGGGGTGGAGCTATCTACCAGAACCCAATGTGCACATCATGTGCACTAGCTGTGCAGCAGAGGGCCTAGTTGCCACCTAGCAGTTTAAGCACTGGCTCACATGATCATACAATGTTGTAGGCATTTAGTAAAGAAAGATCCAGACTGAAAAAAACCTCTAAACAGATATAGAATGCTTAAAAATGTGCTTAGATGTTAAAGAAATAAAAGAAAATGGGTACTGACAGCCACAGAAAATAAACAAATACATTTTTAAAAAAATAATAATATCTGGCCAGGCAGTGGTGGTGCACGCATTTATTTAATCCCAGCACTAGGGAGGCAGAGACAAGAGGATCTCTGTGAGTTTGAGACCATCCTGGTCTACAGAGCAAGTTTCAGGACAGGCACCAAAGCTACACAAAGAAACACGGTCTCGCCCTTTGACTGCGGCAGCCCCTTGGAGAGGGCTTCTGATCGAGCCATCCAAAGTGTGGGGTTCCCCAAATGAACTCAGCCTGCTACCGGCTGAGGCCCTGAGGGAAAAGGGGGCATGTACAAAGCCTCAGGGCTTTGTGTGGTCCACAGAGCAAGAAGCCCGCCCTTTTGACTGCTACAGGCCCTTGGAGAGGGCTTCTGACCTAGATTCATCTGGACCTTAGGAGCTAGGCAGGTTCTTGGGCCAGCGAGGGTCCCTAATTCAGATCCATCCAAACCGAGCAACTGGCCCCTATTGAGTATGAGTTGATCCAATAAGTGGAAAAGAGATGGGCAGGCGCCAATCCAAGAGTTCCTCCAACAACCTGAAAAGCAAAATGACAACAACACCAGAATCCAGCGATTATGCAACAAGAAGACCTGAGCAACCTAATCCAGAAGAAATAGAGAAATCGACATTAAATGAAACTTTATGAAAGTGTTAGAGACCATTTAAGAAGAGGTGAAAAACTCCTTTAAAGAAAGGGATGAGAAGACTAACAAAAAGTTAGAAGAAATGAATAAATACCTCAAAGATACCATAGAAAGCAAATAAAAAGCAATCAAACAGGTAAAGGAAACAGTTCGAGACCTGAAAACTGAAATGGAAGCAATGAAGAAAACACAAACTGAGAGATGGCTGGATATGGAAAAGCTGCATAAACCAACAGGAACTGCAGAGACAAGTATAGCCAACAGAATACAAGAGATAGAAGAAAGAATCTCAGACACTGAAGATACGATAGCGAAAATAAACTCACTTATTGAAGAAAACAACAAATCCAACAAATTCGTAACACAAAACATCCAGAAAATCTGGGACACCATAAAAAGACCAAACTTAAGAATAATATGGGTGGATGAAGGAGAATTCCAGCTCAAAAGTTCAGAAAATATATTCAACAAAATGATAGAAGAAAACTTTCCCAACCTAAAGGAGGACATTCCTATGAAGGCTCAAGAAGCATACAGAACACCGAATAGGCTGGATCAAAAAAAAATTTCCTCGCCATATAATAATCAAAACACAAACCATACAGAATAAAGAAAGAATATTAAGAGCTGCAAAGGAAAAAGGTCAAATAACAGATGAAGGTAAACCCATCAGAATTAAACCCGACTTCTCTATGGAAACCATGAAAGCCAGAAGGTCTTGGATAGATGTGCAGCAGACATTAAGAGACCATGGATGCAAGCCCAGACTACTATACCCAGAAAAGCTTTCTTTCACCATCGATGGAGAAAACAAG
>JAQHUG010000263.1:601162-621518 GCA_028555095.1 Dicrostonyx torquatus | reverse complement strand
GGAGAGGTTATGCCTTGTTTCCATAGGAAACAAAAAGCTATAGATTTCAAAATTAATAACGATCTTATTTTACAGGGGATACATCCTGAAAATCTTGACTGCAGACAAGCAAAAAGAAACTAAGAAAAACTATTAGACAGGTGATGTGTATGCTGATCCCTTTGCATGTGAACAGCTCTGAGCCTGGAGGAGACTGATAAATCTTGTTGGCTACAGAGTCCTCATGACTTATTATTACATACCATTCTTTCATCTGACATGGATGGAGATTACTATTACAATTTGGTTATGCAGTCCAAAGGGACTTATAAATTTGAAAGATGTCTTTTACTGCTCAAACACAGAGCAGAGAATCATTTTTAGCTGACCTTTTCACACCACACATTTCATACTTGTGCTAATGCAGATATACATGTTACCTTGAAAAGTTTATGTTTTCAGAACGAAAGGACCAGATACCAAAAAGACAAGTAGCCAGGTGATCCAGCCTCACAGAATGCCTCTGTTGCAGTTTCCAACTTTGAAAGTAGTTTCAATAATCTACCCACTTAGCCTTTTATTCCTATATGCCACCTTTTTTTTCTTTTCAGACTAAGATCCCTCAATCTAATCTTTGCTGGGTTTCCTCCCTGATCATGACCAATAACAACTTGCAATTAATGCTCCCCAAATGATGACGAATATTCATAACCTACTGAACAACCAAAAACTATTCACCCCACTTCTTGGGAATGTGGGCATTGCATTCTCCAGATTGTTTCCTGTTGTTTATGGATAATAGCTTCTTTAGAGGACCCTTAGAAAATTGGGATAATGATCAAGTCCTGGGAGAGGTAGCTGTATTTTTTTGTTGTCCAGTCTTTGTGTAATGGAAAAGTAAGGGCATAGCTGAAGTCCTGGTGAGAGTAAGCTGTGAGGATGAACCGTCTCAGTTAGCAGCTTAGAAGTTGTTCTAGATGCATATATTTTTGAATGGTACAGAGGAGAGACAACTGAGCCACATTACAGAATGGAGATTAATAGAAACAGGTTAATTTGAGTAATAAGAGCTAGTTGTGGAAAATCCTTAAGCTAATGCCAATCTTTCATAATAATAATCATAAGTCTCTGTGTTATTATTTGTGAGCTGGCAGCCCAAAGGAAAGCCAACTATAGCTTTGAAGGTAAGCAAGTACGGAGAGTGGGTAGGGGTGGGAGGAGTCTAGGCAAGACTTGCACAGAGGAAAACATGAGGATCTGTAAGTATAGAACACATTTTGTTTTTGCAGATCATTTTCAAGTAGGTGTGAGGGCACAAATCTGTAATTGCAGATACATGAAATGTTGTTATAGTAGGGTTGCAAGTAAAACACTGACCTTGGCAACTTAGAGAGATCCTGTCTCAAAATTAAATAGGGTTGAGATGTAGCTCAGAATGGTGCCAAGCATATGCAAGGCTCTAAGTTCAATCCCTGACATCACAAAAACAAACAGAGGTTGTTCACAGTATTATGACTAAACCAGAGACTCAATCCTTACAGTTAATACTAACCTGGTTGTGGTGGTGAACACCTGTAATCCTAGGACTATGGAGGCTAAAGTAAGAGAACTGTGAGTCAGAGGCCAGTTTGTGGCACTCAGTGAAACCCTGTCTCAAAGTAAAAAGAATACTAAAATGTCAGCCCTAATTACAAATCACTCAGTCACTCCTATATCATCTTAATGCTTTGGTGTTTTTAAAGTCATTCATGGTTCTTACGCAGTTCTAGTAATGTACTATCAATGATTCAATTATTTAGTAACCAAATAAACATAACATTCTACATATGTTTTTTCAAAGTTCCCCTAATCAAATCGTTAAATCTGATCTCTTTTGGGTCCTTGTTGGACAATATATACTGCTCTTACCTCTTATTCATGATATATTATACTGTACACTAGAGCATATAACTTACTGTGCTTGAGAACTGTAATAATACAGTTTTACTATACATAAACTGTATACATTTAACCACATCTGGTAGCAGAGGCATTACAGTTAAAACATACAAAATGTAGAAAAAGTCCTACAAATGAAACTATCTTAAGAATTAAAATCTTTCTTTGTTAATTCTGGTACTTAATCACTGAATAATTGTTTATATAATTATTAAAAATTACATAGTAATTTAAATACTATAAGAATTCTAGAAACATTTAATTTCTTCAATGACTCACAAATTTTTCAGCTACCATTACATAGTTAATATTTTTCTTTAAAATTATAAACCTTTTGAAATGTGGTGGTATCTGAGATGATGGTCTTTGGAATCACAAATCTTAACACATTATTTAAAGTATACATTCATAAGAAACACACAGCTATTCTTGCCATGCTTGAGAAAGCCACTTATTCATCTTTCTATGCAATAAAATATCCTATAAATTCTAGAGGATAGGCCTATTGAAGAGATAATTTGCTCCATGGCATCAAGTTACAGAATGTAAACGGAGTCCTATATTAATTTCTTTCCCATTTGTCACACCTTGTATTTCATTACAAATTATATTAGGAAACATCAGGATTTTCTAAATGTCTCCTTTTTTATCGATAACCACTACAAAAAACTTAAGAACTAACAGAAAGTCAAAAATCTTCAGAGAATAAAATCTCCTCTGGTAATGGTAGATTTTTAAACTGATAATTAAGGAAGGAAAAAAATCAACAGTGCATTTCAACAGCCCAGATTAGAGTATTAACAGAGCATTTCAACAATCCAGACTAGAGTATTAACAACAACGCATTTTAACAGCCCAGACTAGAATATTTAAAACAACGCATTTCAACAGCCCAGACTAGAATATTAAAAACAACGCATTTCAACTGCCCAGACTAGAGCATTAACAACAAACATTTCAACAGCCCAAACTAGAGTATTAAAAAGATTACGAAGACATGGTTCTACTAATATCTTTAAAGGAAATGTAGAATTACTAAGGTTCTATTTTTTTTTTTATGTCAGATAAATGAGTACCCAAAGAACTGCAAGTTAAATATGTCTTAGGGCTGGGGAAATGGCTTAGCTGGCAAACGCTTGACTTGAAAGCACAAAGACCTGAGTTTGATTCCCAGAATCCTTTGTTTAATAAAAAACAAACCAAGAGCCGGAGAGGAGGTTCAGAGGTTGAGAGCTCTGACTCCTCTTCCACAGGACCCAGGTTCAATGTCCAGCACACACATGGCTGCTCACAGCTGTCTATAACTCCAAGATCTAATCCTCACACAGACAGGCATGCAGGCACGACACCAGTGCACATTAAAACAAAACAAAAACAAACACAAAAACAAAACAAAAAACTCTGGGCATGGTGGTTCACACCTGTAATTCTAGTTCTGAGAATTTAGTGACTATAGGATCCCTCAGGCTCGCCAGCCAGCCAGCTCAGCCTACTTGGCAAGTTCTAGACTAAGAAGAGGCCCTGTCTCAAACAATAAGGTGGCTGGTACCTGAGGAATGACAGCTAAGATTATCCTCTGGCCTCCATATGTATACACACATACAATAATGTTTTGCTTTTTAATCAACAAAAATAGCATAACCAAAATTATTAAATTTGTTTCAATGTGAAACCCTAGGCCACAAGATTTTTAAAACATGAATGCATGGAATGTTGGACTTTTACTGCTTCGATTAATCATATGTTAACAAACTAAAAAGATTGACAAGACATTGGTTTTGTAGGCAGCACATTCACAAAAGAGATGATTTGCCAAGAATAAGGTTAGGGACTAGAAGTTAACAACTTCTAATAGGAAAAGTTTGAGCAAATACAAATTTATTTATTCATTTATTTGCAAGCCAGTGTTTCTCTGTGTAACCCTGGCTGTCCTGTCCTGTCACTCTACAGACCAGGCTGGCTTCACAAACTCAGAGATCTGTCTGACTCTGCCTTCTGAGTGCTGTGATTAAAGGTGTGCACCACCATACTGAGCAGGAATAATAGATTTTTGAGGCAAAGTTTTATCTATTTCCACAGTATTTCATTACAATATCTACTGTACAAATACACTGAATGAGAAGCAAATATAACTACCTACTAAATGAAGGATTCTCCTCTAAAGATTACAAAAGAATGTATTTGTTTCAAACACAGGGCTCTTTAAGATAATACACTTGTAATAGGGTATGGTGGTGAATACCTGTAATCCCAATACTCAGGAGGCAGAGGGAGGTAAGATCAAGGTCAGCCTGGTCTACACAGCAAGTGCCAGACCAACATAGTGACATAATGGCTCAACATAATATAGGTGTGTACGTGTAAACATACATACACACACATAATTACAGACAATGCTTTTTAATTCCAGTTACTTAGTTTCAGGTTTAAGTCAAGAAAAATGACAATGAAAAAAGAGACATACCAAAGAAAGCGCTGCTTGAGTCTGATGAAGAAGTGGTTCCGGGAGAGAGGAGAGGTGAATGCATTCAGGAATTTTAATAGTGCCTCCATCCAAATCTGCTATGATTACATCTAACTGAAAGAGATTTTAAAAAGTAACCATAATTGATAAAATATATTTGTTGTTAAACAAATTAATTGGCCATGGCTAACTCAAACTGAGAAAAATCAATTGAAGAAGAGGTTCTTGGCTATCACAGTAAGAGTTATAGGTTCAGAACTTCATTACATTTCCCAGCTTCCTATGAAATTAGGTATTGTACATGAGGACACTTCACTGAAGGATGAAAAAGTGGTATGTGCACTTCAAAAAAGGAGTGTTGTAGGGCTCTTTAATGTTCTCTTTCTTCTTTCCATAGGGAAAAACTATGAATTGGCAGCAGTCAAGCATTAATCATCCAGACAGTGACACTACCTGAGGGGATTGTAACAGAAAAGCAAAGAAGGAAGGAGGACTGGATGGTAAATGATGCCATGGAACAAACTACTCAGGCACACTGGAGATTTTCTCTGAAGTACTATGGTTAATAAAATGCCATGTTAACTGAGCTACTGCATTTGGATTCTATAATAATCAATAAACAAAGCAATCTGTACAAAACAATTACTTTTTAGATGCAAACCTAGCTTGAAGTAGTAATGCACATCTGTAATTCCAGCACTTAGCTATCTCCAGCTATGTAATGAGTTCAGGTTTGTGATCAGCCCATGATACATTAGACCCTATCTCAAAACAAAGACTCAAATAGACAGAAACTACATTCTAAAAGATCATATTTAAAAATAACTTATGTAAGTATAAAATATTTTGATGATGTGACTGCAATTAATTTATTTCATTAATTAAACTGTTAAATCTACAACTGGCAAGATCTGGTTTACCCTATCTCTATATTTAGTAGTACTAAAATTATTTCCAAATTATATGGGGCCTAATTTTTAATAAACATGTTTAGTAGTTTACACACCTTTATATAATGATACTGAAGTTAAACAGAGCTAGTTATTGAATGCAATGTTAAGAGGATTGATTGGTATACATGTGAGAGTCTTGTCTACTCTTTCAATAGTGTCAATGATAGCTCTGATGTGGTTCCAGCTGCAGTTGCTGTGTGAGGAGCACCAAAGCCTTTTTCTTTGCTGGCACTGACAACAGAAATAGCAGTACAAAGTCTTGTGGGTTAAGATGTCATACAACCAAATCCTTTTGGTAAAGAAATTTTCTTATGCTCCCTGAAAAGTGCCACATAATCTGCTCCCTCCAGTTCAGTCCTAGTGCTTCAGAGCATACTCCTCATCCCACATTAAAAATCCCAGGCCTTTACTAAGCAGTTCTTACATCTGGAAACATGCTCAACAGAAATTTGTTTCTGAATCCATTATATCTATGGATGCTATTTTAATGTTTTATCACTACAAACAACCACTACCTTCTCCTTCCTCCCTATGATGGTCCTTAAATATTGATCTTTAACTATTAAATAGTATCAAGTTATCACTTCAGACAATTTCCTCAGAGAACTGCAGTTTCTAAATTTGATTCTGATGTCCTCTGATGCACACTGTATAGTCCTACTAGGAGCACGATATCCAAAAGCAAACACACTATTCTTGAACTTTTGTCACATGGATCAGGAATTTGGTGGGGGATCACACTGAATTTGAGTTCCACTAAATTTAAACTTTCTTCAAACTATTTTATTCTTGCTAGTTTTCAGGCATTCTACATTGGTAGATCTCACTTTAAAACACTAATAAATTAAGCATTCATAAGAAAATTATGAATAAAAATAGATTGTTAATTCTTATCTGCAGCAGTGGTTCTTAACCTGTATGCTGTGACCCCTTTGCAGGTTGAACAACTATTTCACAGGGGTTGTTTAAGACCATCAAAAAACAGAGATATTTATATTACAATTTATAACAGTAGCAAAATACAGTTATGAAGTGACAATGAAAATAATTTTATGTTCACGGGTCACCATAACATGAAGAAGTGTATTAAAGGGTCACAGCATTAGTAAGGTTGAGAACCACTGACCTTCAGGAATACAAAATTCCTCATATGAGAAGTACGGTAAGATAAAAATAATCTGCTACACAAGGGCAAAAGCGAGGCACAGTGGGACATACCACCACTTACTCAGAAGGCTGACACCAAAGAACTGTTGTGAGCTCAGGAGATACAGGCTAGCTTAGGCCATTCAGCAAGACCCTGCCTTTTTTGTTTTATAACTGACTAGGTAATTACTTAATAAATCTTTGTCAGAGAGATGGGGGGGCACACACATGGCATGGTACATGTATGGAGGTCAGAAGACAACTCCAAAGAATTGATTCTTCCCTTCCTCCATGTTTGAGGCAGGGTTTCTCTTATTTCTGCTGCACTGTTCACACCAGGCTAGCGGACCTATAGCCTTCCAGGTGTTTCTCCTAGCTCTGCTAGGAGTGCTGGAATCCCAAACACCACTTCAGTGAACCTAGGTCAAGTATTTTTACCCTGAGCCATCCCCCTGTCAAAAGTTGTTTTATTCATAAATAAATATATGAATGAATAAATAAATTCTTTAAAGCATACTTGCCAAATTAAATATATTAGATTTCTTGATGTTGTTTTCCTTCTACTCTGTCTTTTCTATGGAAAATGCACCATTATCTGAAAGCAATAAATGATGTGAAACCTACTGAAACTCAAATATGAAAACCTCAAGCAAGATGTGGACATTTACAGCTGGATACTTACAAGCTCATGAACATCAGTCTTAAAGATGGAGTGCACACCAATAATGAAAGGAGTTGGAGAACTCAAAACTTCTAGCAGCTGAGCCGGAAGAATGGGAATGTAAGGGTAACTGAAAAGAATAAAAATGCTTTATTTATGCTATTTTCCCACAATGTGAACCCATTTCCCTTTATTTCTACGCAGTCTGAACTATAAAAATGTATGTTAATTATTTGAGAATTTCATACCAAATATTTTGATCATATCCACCAATTCCTCTCCAACTCCTCCCAAGATAAACCCCTACCAACCTATGCCACTCCCAGCTTCGTGTCTTCTTTTTAAAACTTTTTATTAATTATTATTTTAATAAATAAAATTAATTATTATATATTTAAAATAAATTCGTTAATAAATAAAATAATATTGTTTAAACTTTATACAATGTATTTCTATCATAGTCACTACCACTCCCCTCAGATCCACTCGACCTCCTTACTTGCCAACTCTATCCATGTTCTTTTGTTTTTTACAGTCTGAATTTAAATTTATTCATATTTAGATCAAGTGGGCCTGGTGTGATGGTGCCAGCCTTTAAGCCTAGTATTTGGGAGGCAGAGGTAGGTGGATCTCTAAGAATTCATAGCTGGGTTGGTCTTTATACCAAGTTCTAGGCCAACCAGGCTAGGTTTGCATATGAATTCACAGCAGTTGTGACAGCATGTATAGAGCCTGTGCAAGTCCAAGCCAGACCAAATTTGGCATGGAGATGGGAGCCAGGCATTTAATCCTACCTCTAGTTAGGGAGCTATGAGCTATTGTTAGCTTTTAGGAAAGGAAGAAACGGTTTTCTCTGTAACTTTAAGTCCACCATCCTCCAGCAGAAGACCACACATCCAAGGTATGAAATGACCTTAAAAAGTTTTATTTATTTATTCTTAAGGATACAAAATTGGGTGTGTAAGTAAGGAGAGTGGATCTGGGAAGTGGTAAGGGGTGGGGATATGATCTAAACATAAATGAAACTCTCAAAGAACTAATACATCTTTCTTAAAGCACTGAAGAACTAAAGAGAAATCAACTTTATTGCATGACTGTTAACACAAAAGTTCTGAAAGGAATAATTTTCAAAATCTCAATGTTTAAGATAGGATCACAGATAATAAAACATAAAATGAATGGAAGTCAGGTAGGTGTTTTCCTTCTTCCTCCCAAAATGCATGCTGGTCCAAAGCACTTTTGCTTATGCAGGCCCCTGATATCAGAGGGGAGCACTGGCAGGACTTGCACTCTCAAGGCAATGTAATGATTGGTCTAAATTACACTGTTCTTGATGTTCAAATTCAATAACCACAGAGATTAAAATTTTTTATGAAAATTCCAGAGATGATCTAAAATTTTATCTAGAGTTCATGAACTTTTAAGATTCTGGGACAATATGATTAGCAAATTAAATCAGTAAAAATTCTACCTGTAACATGACCTATCATCATCGTTTACATTTTTAAAAACTGTTTTAAAATTTTTATTATGTTTAATATGCCTCTTAAAAATAAGTGGGAAATTTATAATGAAGTTCTGTCTAATCTAGGTTTGACTTGCCAATGTATAGCCACACATGTCCACTAACTTATGTTCTATTCTCTATGTTACACTGAAGTAACTACTTCGCATCAATTATATATAAATAGTTTATGAAGTATCTAAAATAGATAAGGACTCTTCATTAACAGAATTCCAATAGCTTCTAAAAATTAATACACTAGTATCAAATAGCACTAACAAAAGAATTTTATCAGAACTGAAAGATAATTAAATATTGATGACAATACTATTCAAAGTAAGTTAAATATTTTTCACTAAATTAATCACCACTCAATCATCTATATCTTGGAAAGGTCCCAAATTCGAGACTAGATATTATTAGAATCATAATTCTATAACTTCAGTAAGTTCATATAACAAACCTCTGTGGTTCAAACTAATTGGGTCCTGACTCTCCCCCCTCCCCCAACGGTTTCTCTGTATAGCAGACCAGGCTGGCCTCAACCTCACAGACATCCGCCTGCCTCTGCCTCTTGAGTGCTGGGATTAAAGGCGTGCGCCACCACCACCCAGCTTGGCTATGACATTTTGACTTAATAATAATAAGTAATGCATAATATGGGAATAAATACAACTACCAAGTAAACTTCACCTGTATTTAAGAGGAAACATTAAAGACTCCAGGGCTCGACAGGCATCACTAAGTCTCTGGAAACTTGCTGAATGGAAGAGAACCTTATTTTCTGTAAGGACTGCACAAAAGAGGTTGAGGACATTTTGAATTCCTGAAAACACAAGAATAAAGGCTTACTTAACACAACAAACTGTATTATATTGTTACCAATCACAGACTCTTTATTATAAAGAAACAAAAGAAATATTCAGGGATCTCCCAAGAAAAATACTTGATTGACTTAACCTATACAACATATAAACACCTGTCTTCCTGGATGGCTACTCTTTACTACTGTGATAACCACTGAGCATATGGCCTGTAGGGAAATTTACTACTATCTTTTTCATCTCATCTCCAAGGTCTGTATCTAAATTCCCATTAAAGATGTTGGCATTGGTTTTTGTTCTCCTTTAGTCTATTTGTCTGATGTTAAAACAGTCAGGTGTTTTAAGATGACATTTCAGTCACCAATAATCATATATACAACAGTGGTATGATAAGGTCATAATAGAGGTGACAAATTCCTAGTAGGACAATGTGGCTGTCCTAAGTATCACTGTTTAATGCATTACATATTTGTGATAATGTAGGCATAACAAAACCATCATCAGTCATATGAAAGTATAGCACACACAATTAGGTGCCATGAATAATGTGATCAATGACAATTTGATTGACTTATGTATTTACTATACCATCACTTTGTTTGTATTCTGTATTCCTTCTACTTATAAAAAAAACTATATTGTGTTATGCTAGCAGCAGTCTCACACATTTTGTATTTACAAAATATTTTATATATTACACTGATTCTTAATTGTATCATTTTCTCTTGTGCTTGATTTAATCTCTTGTTATTTTTGCACATGTGGCCCTCAGTTTAATAAGCTATGCTGTCTGTTTTCACTGTATAGTCTAGATATGTAGTGGGCTATACTATCTAAGATATGGAATTGGAAGGACATATGCTTGAGAATTTCTGCCCAAGAACTTGCTATTCTTTGACATATAACTTTATGAGGTGAGCAGCTAATCTGCTGTTCACTCCTGCTGACTTATCATAGGACCATAAAGTGGAGCCAGCCAAACATGGAGTGAAATCTCTTAAAATAAATCTTTCCTTGGGGCTGGAGAGATGACTCAAATGTTAAGAGCACTGGCTGTTCTTCCAGAGGGCCTGAGTTCAATTCCCAGCAACCACATGGTGGCTTACAACCTTCTACAATGAGATCTGGTGCCCTCTTCTGACCAGCAGACATGTGTAGGTAGAACACTGTGTATACATAAGTAAATAGACAAATAAATATTTTTAAAATTAAACCTTTCTAAGTTGTTGTGGCTGAAGGTATTTCATCAGACTAACCAAATGCTGACTTACACACATGGTTTTCTATCTTTTCCCTTGAGAGTCTGTTGTTGTGGAATATTAATTTAAGATGTGTTACATTTATTTATGCTACAGATATTTGTTTAATGATGCAAAGATGTATGGTATTCTTTTATGTTGTATTTATTTAACTCTGTAAAGCTGTGTTACTTTGTCTACCTAAAACAATTGGTTTAATAAAGAGCTGAATGGCCAATAGGTATTGTCATTTCCATCATACTCCGGGTCCCATGGCCATCAGCATTCAGACAAAATGCTTAGTCACCCTAGATGCTAGCATTTCCAGGATTCCATGGCCACACATGTGCCATCAGCATTTAGGCAAATTGCCTGACGTCCTATGTAATCTATGTGCATGTACCACATGGCATTGTAATCTCTAGGCATGCTCAGATTGGCTACGTATGCCCCTATGCACAAGTGCTGAACTACCTTTAAAAAGTAGACATGTCAGCCCATATTCTCTTTCACCATGTTTCTTTCAGACAGGCCTGTGCACCCCACTCTTTCCTTTCTAATAATAAAAACTCTTAAAGTGGATTTCGTTTTGTATCTTGTGGTTTATTCTCATGTATGGTGCTAAGGCTCAATTGGCTCTCCTGCACCCCCCTCCCTTGGGCCAGGACCCTGAACCAGGTTCATCTACAACTGACCATATTCCATTTGACGGGCCACTGAATCACTTCTTACAACACTGGCTACGTCAGTTGCTGAGTCTGTCCCCTTGTGGTCGGCATAAATGTCTCCCTGAACCCATAGGTGTGACCAGTGAGCATCTGGCACCCTTCTGATGTTCTTGGAAATGAGGGTACACCTAGCCACTGCCTTCAAGGCTATGCCTGGCCCCTTTTGCTGACAATCACCTCTGGCAATTCCCTACAGCTGAGGACTGAGGCAATGTTTCTCGTCTCAGACTTTGTCCCTCATTTCTTGTTGCTTGGACTTTTGTACCTCGAGGTTCTCAGTCCCAGCCCCTGCTCCCTGTCTGACAGGACTTGGAGCAGTATATGGCATTTCACTTGATCCTTGCTTAATCTCTGTGATGCCAGAGTTTAATAAAGCCATTGGATCTCACTTATTTTTCTCTGACTTAGTCATGAAAAATAAGCCTCATAACAATATAAGCCTGGTACCTCCTCCGGGTGTCTTTTAGAAACCTGCAAACCTCTAACCTTAGTACCCTACTTAAAGACTCCTAAGCTTATCCATCTTTGCACTAAGAAATGGCCCAAGTACTCCTTAGATACCAACCTAAAGTGGGCTGCCCAACAATTCACTTGATCCTGACATTTTATGGAAACTTTCTAATTTCTGTCAGTGAACAGGCAAATGCAAAGGGTTTCCCTATATATTCTAGTTCTAAGCCCTCTCTCCTGGCCTCCCATTCCCCCACTCATGTGTTCCTGGCTACACCATTTAAACCAGAGGAATACCCCACTACTACTCCGGACCCTGCTAATGAAACCCCACCTTTCCAACCCCAGGAGACAACTGCTCCTTCGGGTTCTCCATCCCCTCCCTTCTCTCCTACAACTGTTCCTTTAACCCCTCTAGCTCCTTTCTCCTCTCTGGTAGCAGGCCACTCCAACTGCTCAACTATATCACCCATCACTCCTGTCACGCGATCTCTTACCGCTAGGGGACCCTACCCTGACCAAACCAATCTGGCTGCATTTCTCACTTTGTGAGAAGTATCCAGAATGAATGGACTGGCTATAAGGTACATGTCCCTTCCTCATTATCAGAACTCTCTCAGAACAGAAATTGGGTTCTTATACATCTAAAACTCTACCTCTTTCATAAAACAATTCCAATACATTACCCAATCTTATAGTCTTACCTGTCATGGATGTGTGTGCGTGTGTGTTTATGATTCTAACTAACAACCTACTTCCTGAGAAGCACAGACAAGTTTATGAGCAGGTTAGAATACACACAGACGAAATTCACCAGACGAATGCAGCCCATATCTCTGGGGCAGTTCCCGATAGAGACCCATGCTGACTTCTTACGATCCTGGATCCCCATTTTCTCTCCTTGCTCGAGCCTTATACGAGGCAGCTCTTGGCTCTTTACACGAGCCCCTCCTTCATCCCATTACTAAGCCCTTCCAGAGGCTCCAAGAGGTTCTTCTCCAGGCTCCAGCTCTTCATCTCCCAGACCTAACTCACCCCCTTTCCCTCTATGTAGCAGAAAAAGAAGTATATGCCCTTCAGGTCCTAGGTCATCAGCTGAGTCCTTCCTTTGTACCTGCAGAATACCTGTCAAGGAAACTAGATCTTACCACTCAGGGCTGGGCACCCTGCATATGTGCTTTAGCAGTTACTGAGCTCCTTATTCATTGAGTCAAAGAAACTAACTCTTGGGTCACCCACCATTATCTTCTCCCACCACAACCTGTCCCATCTTTTAACTTAAGGAAGAAGGGGGAAGGCGGTGGGGTAGTGGGGGAGTGGTAGGGCCAGGAACAAGGTGAGTAAATGTAAATTTTTTTAACAATAAAAATAATAATAATAATAAAAGAGTTACGAACTCTACCTCCTTCCTGAGTTCTTTCAAGTGGCACAAATGGAAGATGTTATACCTACTTTTGAATCTTGCCCACTTCTCAAAATCCCAAATCTTCTCCCTCAACCTAAAACTATTCCCTATCTCATTCCTCCATTGAAACTTAGAGGAGAGCTAATGCCCCATCCTTCACACATACAGAAGGGCACATAGCCTCAGGCCACCTATACCCGGTACATCTCCTTTTTAGATGACAGAACCCATAAAGTGGGTTATGCTGTAGTGTCAGGTACTGAGGTAGTTGAAGCATGGGCATTCCCTGCCTACACTACTAACCAGCAGGCTGAACTAATAGCTCTCATCCTTGCTTTCAAATCAGCACAAGAGCAATTCCTAAATGTTTACACAGATTCCAAATATACCTTTCCTCCTGTCCCACGCTGTCATCTGGAAAGACTATGAGCTTCTTACAACAAAAGGAGGATCCATAACTAGCTCAGGTCACATTATTGACATGCTAAAGGCCTTCCATCTCCCCAGAGCTAAAGGAATTAATCACTGCTGTTCTCTTCAGACCGACAGCTCCATTATCTCTAAGGGAAATAACCGAGCTGACCAGGAAGCTTGGACAGCATCCTTCCAAGGCCCAGACTCACCTCATCCACCATAGGGAATCCATACACTACAACTCCCATCTTCACAGTCACCCCCTGATACCTACCTACACCAGCTCTTTCACCTTAATAGTCAGGCTCTGTCTCATTTTGTGAAGGCTTACCTCCAGCCCATCCCCTCAGGACTTACAGTTCTTAAAAACTATCACTACCTCTTGCAAAACTGTCAAAAGTCAGATTTCAGTTCAAAACACTGTAGTTCACTTTTCCTACAAACCAGGCCAGGAACTCCCTTCCAGGGACTTACTGGCAACTTGATTTTACTTACATGTCCATGGTCAGGCAGGTTAAATATCTGCTAGTCTTGGTGGATAAGCTCTCAGGGCGGGTAGAAGCATTTCCATCCTCTAACAAGAGGGCCCAGACAGTCTTCTGACGACCTTCTTGGGAGATTATTCCCCGATTTGGGATTCATGCCTCTCTCCAGTCTGTAACAGCCCTCAATTCACATTCCAGATTTCCCAAACCTTATCTAAAGCTCTCAGCATCCTCTGGCATTTTCATATCCAATACTACCCCCAGTCCTCAAGAAAGACAGAACGAACTAACTGCTCCTTAAAAAATATTCTTGTTAAAACGTGACAAGAACTTCGCCATAACTGGGTAAAACTCTTCCCTCTGGCTGTTTTCAAGGTCTGAGCTCTCCTCAAAGGAACCCTCCCTTTCCATCTCGCCCTCTGAACTCATGTATGGGCAGCTGGTTCTGACCCCCAGTCTTGCATCTGAACCCTTACCTCTCCCCGATCATCTACTCATGCCATTATTGGATCACCTCTAGTCCCTCCTATGGAACTTTACTGACCAACACTCTACCTTGACCATGTTCAACCCCTGTCCATGCCCAATCAATATCAGGGATGAGGTCCTTCTCTCTACTCCAGATCAATGCCTCTCACTCACTTCCCCTAAATGGAAGGGCCCCTTTAAGGTAATTCTTGTAACCCCCTTGTAACAGCTGCTAAGCCTTCCTCATTGGATTCATCTATCTCACCACAAATGTATTAGCTTCTGATACCAGAAATCCTACTTTTAGGTTTCTATTTTCTAGTTTTTCCTCCTACATCCTTTGGCTCTTAGTTGTCTTTTATCTTCAAAGGTGATAATGGACACTTTATAGTTTCATACTCTATTATTCTGACACCAATATTCCATCTCTTCTCCTTCTTTTTGTAAGGGCACTTGTTACTGCACTAAACTACCTAAGATGGCAGTTCTGAAGAAGTAAGTGGCCTTGAGCAGGATTTTGATGAACATTAGCAGGGCAAAAAGACTTTTTCAAAAGAGTATAGGGAAGAACTTGCCACTTCCTCAGCTTTCTTTTCTCTCACAACAATGACAAGAATGATCCATTTACATATAAGATTCATAAGAAGATAAGCTTCATATGGTATCCCAGTGTGAAGAAGGTTGTATTCAGTCATGAGAACTAGACTGGTAAAACACCACCACCTAGTTTACCTTCTCAAGGGGAGATCATTCAGACATGATCTGCGTGTGACAATTGAACAATTAGTAAGGGACAATATTATGATAATCTAAAGGGTAAAATTTTCTTTACCCCCCCAAAAAAAGTACTAGCATACTCCCTAGTGCCAGGTTTCTTCCTAGCCCCATAATGGCTCTCTCAATGAAGATCTCACTTTCCTTACTCTCCCTCTGTTCTTCCCCTCAAGAATGACCTCAGTTGAGACCCCAAGCAATAGCGGAGAGGGCGGGTACCTGAACTGGGCTTCCCCTGTAATCAGATTGATGACTACCTTAATTGTCTTCAGAGAACCTTCATCTAGCAACTGATAAAGGCAGATGCAGAGATACACAGCTATGCACTGGGCTGAGCTCCAAGAGTCCAGTTGAAGAGAAGGAGAAGTGATAATATGAGCAAAGGGATCAAGACAATGATGGGGATACCCATAGAAACACCTGATCTGAGCTAATGGGAGTTCACAGACTCCGGACTGACAGCACAGGAACCTGCATAGAACCAAACTAGGCCCTTTGAATGTGTGTGACAGCTGTGTGGCTGGTGCAGTCTATAGGGCCACTGGCAGAGGGACCAGGACTTTGACTGGCTTTTTGAAGCCCATTCTCTTTGGAGGGATACCTTGTTCAGCCTAGATATAGGGGAGTGGGCATTCGTCATGCCTCAAAGTGATATGTCAGACTTTGTTGACTCCCCATGGGAAGTCTTACCTTCTTTGAGAAGTGGGGGGGGGTGGTGGAAGAAAGGTGGGCAGGGTGGGAGAAGGGGAGGGAGTGGGAACTGGGATTGATATGTAAAATGAGAAAAAAAATTTTAAGTAAAAAAAGTTGCCAATTATAAAAATAGCAACCTACTCACACTCAAGTTCAATATTTCTAGTATTAAGTGTTGTAGATTTTATATAATTAGTAATCTCAAATTTTAAAGTGTTACATTGATTTCAATTCCCAAGTAACAATATTTGTTTCTGTGTTCATAGCTAGTTATTTAGAAAATAACTGTTTTAAACTATGACCAGATGCCTATTGAATCCTGAATACTTTCCTAGCTGCTGCTGTCTATTTCCATCTAATGCTGCACAGTAACAGTAAAGCAGAGAGAATGGGAAATACTCTGAGATACTTTCCACTGAACAGTAAATATATATCAACAGACCGTTGTCGCAGTTTTCAAAAGAGAAAACTGAGGAACAGAAGAATATACTTTTGTAGTGATATTTTGTTTGTTTTAACAATTAAGCTTGCCTGAAGATCAGAGTGCAGAGCTAAGCCACTAGAGGCCAGGGAGTGGTGTCACACACCTTTAATCCCAGGACTCAGGAGACAAAGGCAGATGGATCTCTGTGAGTTTAAGACCACCCTGGGCTACCTTATTTATAAATGATTGAATCATTTATAAAAGAGAAACAGAGCTTACACAAAGTTAATCCCAGCACTAGGGAGGTGGAGACAGCAGTGATATGGTTGGGCAGAGAGCGGAATAAGGGCAGGAGGAGATGAGTTCATTGCAGTCTGAAGACAAGATTTCCTTTTGGTGTGAGGATTTGGTAGAGATAAAAGGTCTCTCTAGTAGCTGGCTGCACTGCTTCTCTGATCTCTCTGCTTTCACCCACTAACATCTTAGTCTGGGTTTTTATTATTAATACCTATTAGAATTCGTGCTACATACTTTTAAAAAAATTGTAGCTTTTATCATGTGTATATGTATGCTCATACAATGTATGTGGGAGTGTACACATACACGCTACATGCCATGATACACATGTGGAGCCCAGAGGACTATTCTGTTTCTTCTTTTCTATATAAAGGCTTTCAAATTTTATTAGGGCAGAATTATCAGAATGTCTCAGATACCTCAGAAACAGTATCACCAGCCCTTTATCTGTCTACCTTCAGAGTTTTTATTATGTCAGAAAGATAAAAATCTTAATTTGCCCAAGACATTATATTTGAAGTTTTTTTTTTAAGTTTTCCTTAGAAGGTGAAAATAAAAAGTTGCAAATATAAAGAATACTTTCATGAATTAAAATTTTCTTTTATTTGTAAGATAAAACACAGATGTAGAACACCATACAAACTGAATGTACGGTTTAATGTATTATCTTATGAATATCATCCACCTATATGAAGAAACAAAGCTGTCAACAATCTTTTAAGTTTTCCATGTGTCCCCACAAATCAACCCTTTTTCAGTGCCCTAAGTAACTGTCCTGGTTTTTATCTTGACCAATGTTTCTATAGGAAGTTTTATTATCCCAAGGCATAGTCACAGACATGGGAGTTCACTCTCATTGTGTTAAAACCAGATGTCTTTTACATCTCTTAAAATTCAGAGGCCCTATTTCCATTCTCAGCACTCCCTCCTTTTTTGGGTTATTGGTTAAAAAAAAAAATGAGACACTTGAATGGTATTTTTGAAAGCCTGATTTTTAGATATTAAAAATGACACTATTATTATTGGGGAGGGCACAGAGATGCTGAGTGTGCATAAGTGCTACGGCTTGCAGGTGAGGTAAGAAGACAATGTACAGAGGAATCCATACTTTAGTGCCACCATGTGGGTTGCCAGGATTGAACTTACACTGTCAGTTTCAGCAGCAGGAGCCTGTACCTGCTACGCCATAAATCTGGCCACAAATGTCTGTAATTTGGGAAGTATATCCTCTAGATGCATGCAGTTCTATCTTCTTAATTTACTGACCTGAGATTTTGTTAAAACTGCAGGTAATTTAATGGAGGCACCTACTATACCTTTCTTTGATATTTAGATTATAATTGCTAATGTTTAGATCTTTATAAATATGTGATAGTTTACAGTCATTTATCAATTAGAATTATTTTTAAAAGGGCCAATTCCTCTCATTTTATTGTTACTATGATTCCTTATTGACAATTTTATTTCTTTCCTTTTTATTTTTTTTTTCCAAGACAGGATTAGCCAGGGTTTCTCTGTGTTACAGCTCTGGCTGTTGTGAAACTCGTTCTACAGAACAGGCTGGCCTGGATCTCACAGAGATCCACTTGCATCTGCATCTGCTTCCAAAGTGCTGGGATTAAAGGAGTATGCCACTAGTGCCAAGCCTTATTACTAATTTTCAAAATATAAATTGGATCCCTGTCCTCTTCTGAGCTACAGGGGGTTTATTTTCCTGTAAAAATTATGAATTCATGTATCTTAAAATACTTTCTGGACTCAAATCCAATGAAAGGATAGTTGCTTGCCCAAACAATATTGCTCCTACAGTACCAAGTGGGCACACTTTGCACAGTCAGTACTTTAGCCTGCAGGATCCTACACTGGATAAAGCCACTTTATCTTTTCTTCCACAGGAGACTACATAGCACCTTTTAGCTCAAGCCAGCAGTTAGGTTCCTGATCAATTCAAGACTGGGTTCTCTGCATCATGTTCCCAAAGTATGTGGTGTCTTTAGTGACAGGATCTTACCATCTGGTTAGGGTGGCCACCCAAGAGAAATGGAAACAGTCTGGATGGTAACTCCGAGGAAGTACCCTGTGCTTGGTGCTGAGATTTTCATTTAATGACATTCTTCTAGTAGCACTGCTATACATTAATGTAGAATATTTCTTTACAAACTCTTTTTCAAGAATACATTTTAGTTAGCTCACAAATAGCGCAGTTTTATAAGCTTCTTCAAATATTCCTAGTTTTGGTTAGTCCACCCTCTACTCCATTCTCCCACCCTACTTAACTTTTAGAGTCCTATACTCGCTCCCTGCTCTTTCATATCACGTGTTTTACTCTTCTCCGTGTTATGTGGCCATTTTCTCCATGATTAAAACCTCCTATCTTGGAGGGAAGTTTTAAAAAGGTAAGGTGAAATAATAGATGCTTCTAAGGGGAAGTGAAAACATTCTATCTTACAAAGAACCTCCTTTAAGATGAAGGATATAAAAAGGAAGGTAAGGCAACAGGACATTCCAAAGAGTGGTAAAATATTCCTTTCGCCGGCAAAGTCATTGAAACTGACATGATTCACTAGGCCAGTTCTCCCCTCACCTGCTCCCAAAAAAAGCCGTAAAGACTATTGGAAGACAAGCTGCCTGGAAAACAACAGAGCAGCCAAACTGCCCTAAAGAGGTTCAGACCAACTGACCAACTTGGAAAGGGCATGATCCAGTATGATGGGTTCTTTGAGGTTTGTGCAGTATGCTCCTGGTTTTCAATTTTCATGAGATGTTACCCATGCTGGAGTAGGCGTTGAGTGATGTAGGCTCCTTTGAGTCATTTCTGCTCCTGTAAGTAACACCACACCCCTACTTGTGTAAGTAGTACCAATAAGTAGCATGCATTGGTTCATCAGGCTGGGCTTTGGTGATATCCGTACTTTGGTCTGTCATTGGTTCCCTACTTTGGATGAGTAATGTTTCCACGTGACTCCCAAGAACGGTGTCACATTACACCTTTTCATTGTATTTTTTTTTAAAACTTGGACTTCAGGATCAAAGGTTCCCAAGTAAGAGTGAATCCATGCCTGATACTATAAACATAAGCAAAATCCATGGATAGGGAAGTCACAGGACCCAGCGCAGAATTTTTTGATATTGTTTTTTCTAAATGCCATGTGGTCAAACTGCCTTCAAAATATTTGTTTAGATTCACAGATCAGTCACTTTCTTTAAAAGTGTGGCCACTAATAAGTTTCCTATGCTCCAATAGGAAGCCCACACCCACTAGCATATGAGCAACAGTAATTGGACTGTGTGGGTTAAAAATAAAAGTTATAAGAGGAGAACATGAAATTGAGAGGGAGATACAATGGTGGGTCCTGAGGAAACTCATGGGGAGGGAGTACGTGGGTGGACCTGACCATAATCTATTTATTATATATGTTTAAAATTTTCAAAAGTAAATAAACATTTAAAACTGCTAAGTTTTCAACTTGGACTTAAAATTTTTTAAACTCCAAGCAGCTTCAAAATGTTT
>JAQHUG010000263.1:578813-598390 GCA_028555095.1 Dicrostonyx torquatus | reverse complement strand
GGGAGGGCCTTGGGCTTCCCATAGGGCAGAGTATCCTGTCCCATCTTAAGGAAGCAGGGGGAGGGTTGTGGGGTAGTGGGGGAGCGGGAGGGCCGGGAACAAGGGGAGTAAATGTAAATTTTTCTTTTAACAATTAAAAAAAATGTTTCCTTAGCTGCTTTACAAGCCCATAATACTTTCATCTTTATTGAGATACATATGCTTCATATATTATAAAATGTCCTGCTCTGTGCTTCCAGACCATCTAATCCCCTACTTGTGATGAAGTATTTTCAATTTATAGGCTGGCCTGAAATGTCTGCAATCTTTCTGTTTTAGCTTCCTGAGTACTGCAATCATAAAATTCACTGTTTAGAGGAGTACAATTTAGTGGTTTTAGTACAAAGTCATATACTACTATTAGTATCTAACCCAAATTAATTTCATTACCCACGAGAAATCCTGGACCTCTTAGTACCCCAAAGTACCCTAGACTCTGGGAAATACTATTCTAGTTTCTGGCTATATATATATATATTTGCCTGTCCTGAACTTTTCATATAAGCAGAATCATACTATATGTGGTCTTTTTTTCTGGCTTCTTTTACTTAAAAGTTTCAAGCTACATCTATGTTATAGCATTTATCAATATTACATTCCTTTGTATGGCTGAATAAGTTGCCATTGAGTGAATATACCACAAGGCATATTAAAGCATCCATTTATAACAGACATTTAAGACTACTTATTTCTATTTTATATAAGGATGCTATGAACATTCACACATTTGGAAACAAGTTATCAATTAACAATTTTGTTTTTTCTACCACAGACTAGATTGCAATTAAAGAAAACAATCATAAATTATTCATTCTTTTCATGTGATGGTTTTCATTCAGCACATCTATTTTTAATTTAATCTATGTTGATATATCAATAATTAATTCTTTTATATTGTAATTGTATATCCCATCCCATGTATAGACCACAGAATTTAATATATTTCTAATATTAACTCCCTATTACCTTTAGTGAACACTAAGACTGCTTTCTTTTTTTTATTATCATTACAATGGCTATGGGCATTTATGTGTAAATATTTTTATAGATATGCATTATAATTTCCTTTGGGTAAATGCCTAGGAATAAACTTAACTTAAACAAGTAAACAAACTGTAGTCCAAGGTAGTTTTTCACATTCTAGTTAACAACAAACAATGTTCCAGTTCCTCTATATCTCTTCAAATATGCAGGCAGGCAATCTTTTGATCAGCTGTAACACCTGATGTGACCATCTAGAGATGGCCTTAAGTTATCTGTCTCATTACAATCATACCAAGTAGTAAATACCAAGTGTCCTTTATTTATTTCCTTTCTTTGCTGTAAGTTGCTCTCAAATATCAAACTATGCCAAAGGGTGTTACAAAAATAAGTCCCTCAGGAAACTTGCACCTCCTCCTGGCACAGCTAAGCTACAATAGATAATACATGGTTTCTTTATATTTTCTTTATCACCTCAGGTGAAACTAACTTAAATCTTTTTTCCATCCATAGGTATCTATAAGATCATTATTTTAAAATCCAAGATAAGACATACCTAATTGCTGAAATAAAAGAGCCACACTAGTGCCTGTGACAGGAAGACTGTCATGTAAAGGAGTCTGGATCAGCTGTCTGTCTCCTGCACCCAAGGAAAATAGCTTCTGTATAATGAGAGAAACATATATAAAGTCATAAGAGACAATAGGGAGCAGTAACATATAAGCTAAAACAAACAAGTTACACTGTGTACAACTTAAAATATCAGAATTCAGTCCATGAAAGTTGAAAACTTAGTAGATGAACACAAAAATCACTTAACAATTTTAACTGACAAAAAACGGAGCCGCAGAGAAGCCATGGAGCCACCAGAGAAGAAAGATGCAAGCTGCCAGCTGGAACCTTGCTAGTAGGCCACGAGTCTTATGGTAAAATATAAAATAATAGAAATGGATTAATTTAATACGTAAGAGCTTGCTAAGAATATGCTAAGAGTCACTGGCCAAGCAGTGTTTTAATTAATACAGTTTCTGAGTGATTTTTGGGTCTGAGCAGCCAGGAATGAACGAGCAGGCTCCTACAACATAGGATCCTCTTTAAAACAAAAACATTTAAACACTTCTTTCTCTTTCTTCATGAATCAAGTCACCTGGAGGGGGCAAAAAATAAAAAGTTTATCTGCCTTTCATTCTAGTTACCTGAGATCCTCCAGCAGCTGGGACAAGGCAAGCACAAAGATTTGCAATGAGACTTTCCAAAGAGACACTCAGGCTGTCCACGTACACAGTATAGATCAAACCCAAGCAAGCCTGCAGAGAGAGGTGCATGCAGTCATTTCATGGTAGTGTCACTAAAAATAAATAGTGACATCTCTTCTAGGTAAATGTCTCTTTGAACCATGGAAATTATACTGTACAACATGAAACAAATCTTAAGCAATAAATTAAATTTATTAAATTGTTTGTAGGAGCAGAACACCCACATGAGCTTCCAAGATGAGTTTATAGAAAGCAGAAAGCCGTAATTTGTAAAACAGGTATCTCTGTTAAGATAACCACTTCAGCTAATTTGCAAGGCTGAACTGTTGTTTTCTGTACAGTTTGCCTGGTTGTTTCTAACTTATTTTAAGAACTCCATATTTCAAGATAAAAATTCAGAGATACTGTTTTATGGTTCTTATAAATCCAGAATATTTATAGAACCTTAAACTTCTAAGAATTATAACAATGAACAGCAAAGCGAGCAAGATAGTAAGATTAACATTTTGAGCTCAGACGACAGTAAGTGGTGAAATAAGATAAAATGCAATCTTTATTTTCTTTATTTTACTTCTGTTTGGGGTGTGTGTGCTCATGTGTACACATGAAAGCTAGAGAAGGATTCCAACAGTTTTCTTCAATAGCTTCCTATCTCATATTTTGAAACAGGGTCTCTCACTGAATCTGGAACTCATGGGTTCAGTTGGACTGGCTGGCCTGTGAGCTTTGGCAACCCTCCTGTCTGCCTGAACTGTTTCCTCCATCCCAGCACTGAGGTCAGACATGTGGCCAGTCCTGTGCTTGCCTTTTACAGGACTGCTGGGATCTAACTTCAAATCTTGTTGTTGGTGCAGCAAGCTCTTTTCTGACTGGTTCCTTTTCTTGGTCCTAACATACAACTCAATCAATCTTTTAGCTTACAAAAATTTGTGACTGAAAAATTAGTAATTGTCACTAACTTACAGTATGAAGTAATTACACACACACAAAATAGTATGTCACAAAACACACTAAAGGAGTCATAATTGTCACTGTAATAGTGAGGTGTTATTTATTCTAAAATGCATAATCTCACTTTCTAGTTTTATAGTTGGGTATTACTACAGATATTTACACCTTCATACATTTTTATATTTGAAAAGTCTGACTATTACAAAAGGGAAAAATCTGTAAGTAATAAGTGGTGTCTCACTATGTAGGCCAGGCTTGCCTAGGACTTAGGTTCTCTTGTCTCTGCCTTTTAAATACTAGAATACTAACATGGGCCATCACGGCTGGCTTTAAACAATATTTTAAAGACAGGATCAGAATTATCTGAAATCTCACATTATCCTATTTACTGTAGCCTAAGTCCACAAACTTAATAAACATGTTCAGAGTTGTTATGCTATGTGTACATTTTAAATTTCTTGAAGGTAATCAAATTATTTTTATGATTTATAATCTTGCATTTAATTAACATGAGGTCTGTTTTAAAACAAACCTATTCTTATTACTGTGACTAGCTATGTTAACTGACTAAGGGTTGCTTTCATCCAATACAAATTTGTTTCTTCACTTCACAGCACTCTCATTTTATTGGTGAATCACTAACTCACTCTAACAGGATTTCTAATGCAATAAATCTTGTTGCCTTAGTTTATTCAAAACGGATTTATACAATAATATAGATTAAAAAGGACAACTCTGAGTTCTTTACCCTAAAAATTTCTGGGTAGTCTAATCTGGATACTAAGACGAGGCTTTTGGGAGCAAATACTTCTGCAGGTTGAATTAAAGCAGACACTTCTTCACCTTCAATATCTTCCTTCTTTGTTCCCTGGTAAAAGAGAAATTACAATCAATGTACAAAGATTCCTAGGTTCATAACTCACACAATATATTCAAAGAATGCAACATACAGATAATTTATAAGAATCCAAATTAATTACAAAATTAGGCAAGAAATGACAAAAAAGTATGCAGACAATTGTTGAGTAAAATAAAGTATTTTTGAGATAATATAATGTTTCAATAATTTTTTTCTACAAATAATTTATCAGGTCATGGAAATAATGCATCTTCTATTTTGAGGCTCAACTATCTTGTGTAATAATTATCAGTGACATGGGTTTGCATGTTTTGTTTTGAGGCAAGGTTTCACTGTATTCCAGGATAGTTTGAAACTTATATGTAGTCTGAGATGGCCTGAGCTCATGGATATCTTCCTGCCTTAGCTTGTTGAGTGTTGGGATTATAAGCATGAACAACCATGCCAAACTTGGCTTGTATATTTAATAATGACTGTTGTATAAAAGGGGGGAGAGGTGTGGGTTGTATTCCCGGCACCCAGCTCCCAGCCCCCAGCCGCCGGCCCGCTCAGCTGCTGGTTGCTTGCTTATGCCCGAAATAACCACATGACAATTATATTCATTTAAACTCTCCCTGGCCCATCATCACCAGCCTCTTCTTGGCTAGCCCTTACATCATAAACTAACCCGTTCCTAATAATCTGTGTGTCACCACGAGATGGTGACTTACTGGAAAAGTCTAACCTGCATCCATCTCCGGCGGGGGGGGCATCATGGTGACTTTCCCACTTCCTTTCTTCCCAGAACTTCCGTTCTGTCTACTCTGCCCATCTAAGAGCTGTGTCCTATCTTACAGGTCAAGGCAGCTTCTTTATTAACCAATGAAGGCAACAGAAATAAAGGACCCTCCTACAAATAACAAACTTTTACTTAAAAATAAGCAGGAAGTTAAACATACTTGAGAGATTTTATGATGCTTTGAAATTTATTTGATATTGCAAAATGTTGTTACATTATCTAGCTCAATATTATAAGCCGTTTAACCTAAAGGTTTTTTTAAATTTTCAATATGCCCCCACTACGGCTATAAATTTACTATAAATGACACTTACTGAATTATCTTGCATTGATTTGGAAGGCCACCTCATCTTTTTAAATTTTCTTTTATGTGTCTTAGTATTTTGTCTAAATGTTTGATCTTTTCAGCACATGCATGCCTGGTGACTGAGGAATGCAGAAGAAGGAGAGAATAAGATCCTCTGGGACAGGAATTATAGATGGTTGTGAGTTGCCATGTAGGTACTGGGAATTGAACCCTGGTCCTCTGGAAGAGAAGCCAGGTCTTTTTTCCTATGGAGCAATCTCTCCATATCCACCTCATCTTTATCTATCTTGGAATCACTTGTCACACCTTATCTATTAGTAGGTATTTGTGTCTACTGGTTATTACAATGAAGTGTGTGAGACTCTCCACCCCATATAGTCCTAATATGCTGAGAGTTCCCATGCTTCCATATGGGCTAAGTTAATACCTTTTTATATAATGTACTTCCAAAATGTTATTGCCCTTCAAACACATCCCAAAATGCAATGCTAAAAGGTTCTCTGGCCGGTTTCATGTGATGATTTCAGAGAGCTGAAAGTCTATAGCATCAGGAAGTTAATATTAGTGTCCATTTTGGACACTTCAACCACATGTTTTGTGATAGCATGATGTTTCATTTTCATATCAGAGTAAATGCAGAATTAGACATCACTCTGTTATATTCATTTTTACTAATACCACATTATCCTACAAATCTTTCCACATTTCTTTAAACATTTAGCTTTTGATTCTGTTTTGTTTTGGTTTTCTGAAACAGAGTTTCTCTGTATAGCCCTGGTTGTCCTGAAACTCACTCTATAGACCAGGTTGGCCTTGAACTCAAAGTGATTTGTCTGCCTTTGCTTCTTGAGTGCTGGGATTGAAGTTGTGTGCCACCATGCCCAGCTAGAAGTACGTTTTATCCTTGCACATTATTTTTATCCTTCTATAAAAAATTGAATGCTTGCTGGGCGGTGGTGACAAACACCTTTAATTCCAACACTCAGGAAGCAGAAGCAGGCAGATCTCTGTGAGTTTGAGGCCAGTCTGGTATACAGAGTGAGTTCCAGGACAGCTGGAACTATGTCGCAAACAAAACAAAACAAATTAAGTTCTACATTTTCTTTTTGAAATACACTTTCTTACCATGTGCCATAACACTGAGTTTTCTTAGTCAAACAAGGACTTTAAACATTCCAGAATTAGATAAAGGAGTCTAAATAGTCACAAATGATTTAAACTATAAAATCCCCCTGAAAAGATTCCTCACTTTTTGCCAAATGATTATTTAACCACAATGGAATGTTCACATAATAAAACCTGGTCTATCCCGGCAATGTCCATTCTGGAAATGACCAGATTCACAAGCACACACTTCCTCTGGAAAAGGCAATATACTGCAGCCTTGTCTGTATAATAATAGCACAGCTCATGACTCTACAGTACTAGCAAGGCAGGAAATTCAACCATAAAGCGACTTAATCCAGAAAGCTTTTGCTGCTGTAAATCATGGTCGTGTCAAAACCAAAACCAAAAAAACCTCTTATAAGTCATTACTTTCTAGTGTTCCCTACAAGCTGCCAGGCTACTTAGCTAAAGGACCTTCTAACCAAACAATTTTAGAGACAATAAATTAAGGAAAGTTAAAAAGGGTATTTTACAGCATGATCTCAGGCTCTGATATATAATTTCAAGCAGGAGGCATAGCATATAGCACTTCTTGATTTTAGGTCCGCTTTCCCCCACAAACCCAATATCTTATTGGAACACACATCTAGAAAAGACTGTCATTAAAACATACTCACAGGCAAAATGTGTGAAACATCTATGTGTATGCCCTATGTCTTTAGAAGGGTAGGTGGGAATAATACTTACTGTTCATAAAAAGGCTAATCATGTTGACATCTGTTCCATTAATTCTCCTGTTTCACAAATATAAGACTTTCACAGATAGGTTGCTGGACAACAGGGTACTTACTGCACAGCTATTCTCACACACCTACAATCCTTCTATTCTTTTTCTTCTTCTTTTTTTTTTTTTTGTTGATTTTGGTTTTCCAAGATAGGGTTTATATGTAGCTTTGGTGTCTGTCCTGGAACGCACTCTGTAGACCAGGCTGGCCTCAAACTCACAGAGATCCACCTGCCTCTGCCTCCCAAGTGCTTGGATTAAAGGTGTGCGCCACCATTGCCCAGCTAGAGTCCTTCTATTCTCAATGTCCTCTAGCTTGTGGTTCTCAAACTTTAATGTGCATCAAAAGTACACCTATGAGCTTGTGCAAATAAAGATTCTGGATTCCACCAATGGCATTTCTCATTTATTGGTTGTGAAGTAGGGTCTGACAATTTATATTTCTAACAAGTTCTCTGGTGACAAAGGGACTACATTTTCTCAATCACTGTTCCTATAAACTATATCATTAATATAAAAACAAAATTGCTATAATAAAACAATCAGATCAGCCAACATAGTTCTTATATGACAATGCCATGCTATGCTTTATAAACATGCATTAGCATTTTAAATAGCATTTAAAAACTCATTAACATAATAAAAGATTATCAAATGTTATTTACCATTAAAAAACTTTCTTGGAGAAATGACATTCTACTTCAGGGTCAAGAAATGTACAAAATAAATTACAATGGTCATCTTATTGTATCAAAAAGTAAAGACTGTGAAAGATTAATAGTATCAAAATGAATTACAAGTACAGATTATTAAAACCCATCAAATATATAAAAATTCGTGTTCATAATTATAATTTAAGTGGTCACTACTGAAAGTTATTAGGACACTAATCTACTATTCTAAAAATTAAAAATGAAATGTCTTTTCTGTCTATAACTGATGGAACACAGCTTTCTCAGAGATGATCTTCTACTAAATGCAGAAGGAAAGACAGATTCAGAAACTTGTTGGTGATTCCTAGCAAGAAAAGGGATGCAGTAATGATCATCAACAGTACGAGACTGGCAATACTTGGACCAAATGATCCGTGGTAGCATCACTCAAACAACGAAAGGTACAGCACACAATCTTAGAGGTATTCTAGCTTTAAAACTGAATTTAATCACCAGATGTGGTAGGGCATGCCTTTAATCCCAGCATATGGAGACAGAGGAAGGCAGATTTCTTTACAATCTCCCCCATGTAGCCCTAGCTATCCTTAAACTCGCTTTGTGCTTTGAAGACCAGACTGGACTCTAACTCAGAGATCCACTTGCCGTTGCCTCCAGAGATAGGATTAAAGACATGCACTACCAAGCCCAGTTCCTAGGCAGATTCCTTTGAGTCTGAGGCCAACCTGGTCTACATAATGAGTTCCAGAAGAGGCAGAGCTAGGTAGATAACCTGTCTCGCAAAACCAACCAAATCAATCAATCCATCCATCAATCAAATGGAGATACATACAAAATGTTTATAAGTGAAATGATGTAATAAATATGGTCTACTTTAAAATATCTTCCTTCCCAAACAGATGTTTAGATTTGAAAAGATAGGCAATCCCAACAATTTTAAAATATGGGAAATGTGTGAAGTTCATTATAAAAGTTAAGGCAAATAATACCCTATAGAACACATACTATGTGTCACGTACTGTTCTAGTTGATAGACTTAATGTTGGCTTAGATTCCAAATCTCTGTCCCTAGAGACCTGCATTCTATCTCATTTTTTAACTTTATTAATTTCATATAAATAGGTATTCTGCCTGCATGTATGTCTGTATACCATGAGCATGCAAATACCCATGGGGGCCAGAAGAGGGATTTGGATCCAATAGGATAGTTGTGAACTGTTATATGGGGGCTGGAAATCAAACCTAGGTCCTTTGGAAGAGCCAGTGCTTGTAACTGCCAAGCTATCTCTCTAGCTCCAAGACCTTGTTCCTAACTACATCATCTCATTACACCCTTCCAACAACCTTCAAAAGTAGGTACTATTATTAGTATGTTCTGTAAATAGAGGAACAAATCTTAAGTATGAAAAGGTTAAGAATTTGTTCAAAGTTAATAAATTTGTTTTTGTTTTTTGAGACTGAGTTTCTCTATAACTTTAGAACCTGTCCTGAACTAGTTCTTATAGACCAGGCTGGCCTCGAACTCACAGAGATCTGCCTGCCTCTGCCTCCCGAGTGCTAAGACTAAAGGCTTGTGTCACCACCACGTGGCCAAAGTTAATAAATCTTAAAACTAAAGTCTGACTCCAGAGTTTATATTGCATTACAAAGGACCTTAGAGAAACATCTAATTTAACTTATTAACAAGCAGACAGTAATCTTGAGAGGTTGTAAAGATGGTGTACAACTAGCAAAGATGACTGAAGACATATATATCCATTTATTCATTTAGCATTATTTTACTGGGTATTTATCATGTTCTAGGCACTAATGTGGTGAGTGTAACTGGGGAAAGAAAATAATATCTGAAGGTGGGAAGAGTAGCTGGTCAGATTATTTAAGCAGACATTTAGACACACAAGCAAATGGAAATGATGCAGTGCAGTCTCAGCAGCAGGACTGGCAAGTAACTGGAGTCGGACCCAGGGGCTGATTATTCAGAGCTCACAGATGACATTTGAGTTTTCATTCTGAATGCCATGGACTAAAAGAAGATTAAACGATTAATCTGATGGGAAGTGTTACGCAGCATGTAAGGATGCAACAGTAGACTTCAGAAGGCTGTGGACAAGACTAGAGTGAAAGGAGGAGACCATCTGGAAGTGGGGTGCACAGACAGGATTTGTGTATGGCTAGAACGTGGATAATGAAAGAAGAAAAAGGTTACTAAGCTTTGTGTTTAAACATATATTGAGTAAAGCCATTAATTGCATCAAAGAAAACAAGCAAACTAGTGGGGAGAATAAAGAATGGACAATATTAACGAAGCAATGCATTTTGCATATGTCAAAGACAATATACATGAATTTACTCCTTTTCAATCTGTTCTTGTCCTCCTCTTATATAAAAGGATATTAAGAAGTCACAAGAAATAGTGAATATAAAACAATTTAAAGGAAACTATAAGTACAATGATATCAGAATATATCATACATAAACACAAGCTTTTAAAGGACCATCTATATGGAAAATATGGTTATCTATATTATGTTTGTTTGCACATTGAATATGAAAGGTGTCTAGAAAACTGTATTCAAATGCCTGAAGGCCACTGGATTACATTTGATATGGATCACATAAAAATATATGAACACCCAGAGCAAAACAATTTTCTAAAATATTTACATTTGTATTATTTTTTTAAACAAAGGGCTGAGTTTTTAAGTAAATAGCAATGTATTAAGTGTTTATTTATTAAACATTTATAGCTCATTAGCCACAGAGCACCTGTCACAAAAGGATAGGGTACAACCTCTACTGCCAGGAAATTCAGTGTCACGTAGATGCTAAGAGAAACACAGGTGTAAAAACAGCACCAGTCAAAACAATTTTACAACTAAAGGTCAGAGTCACATGTTTGAGAAGGGACTTTGTGAAGCCCACAGCAGTAAAATGGAGTTTAAAAGGACAAACTGATCATCAGAACATAAAACGATATTCAGAAGTAGTAACAGGCAAAATGAAAAGAGAAATCCAACAATAAGGGAAGCCAAACAAGTTGAGCTTTAATGCAACACATTTTGTACCTTGACTGGCTTTAGTTTAACGCATCCTTAAATAACTGCCATTTAGATTTACAATATTTAATCCATATATACTTTTTTAAAAATGTTTTTTAAAATTTATTTATTATGTATATAGTGTTCTGTGCACCAGATCTCATTATAGATGGTTGTGTGTCATCATGTGGTTGCTGGAAACTGAACTCAGAACCTCTGGAACATCAGTCAGTTCTCTTAAACTCTGAGCCATCTCTCCAGCCCTCCATATATACTTTTAAAAAGCAACCTAAACTAAATTTTTATGTTACATACACTGAACTAAAATTTATTGAATATTTATTGTTATAGTTTAGAAAAATAAATCTGAAAATTAATTTTAATATCGAAGAGTATGATGATAATATAGTTTTAATTTTTGGCACCTTTTATTTCTATAAGTTTTAATAAATATACTATTGAAAACAACTTTTGTTCATCAACTAATAGTAAGTCAGAATTAATACTGATTTATTAAATGAGTTAACATAAACTAAGAGATATGGTTACTGCCATAGTGACATTTCTGTTCATTATGCTAAAAACACATGTAATTCATGTTCAACTGTTTGATTACTTGAGAATTCTTTGGCTTATATAAAAATATTAAGCAAATTTAGAAACAGCTATAAAATGTGAAATTTGAGAGAAATACTATTAGAATAACACTTAACTTTTGAGGACAAAAGATGATTAGGACAAGAAACAACCCTTCAGGAAAGATAAGAAACAGCACAAAAGTTTCATGTCTGTTGTCTTTCAAGCATAACAAATCATTTTAAAATTAATTCTTCTTATATTTACAAATTATTTTGTGAGCCACTAGAGTGAATGATCACTTTTACAGTTCCTTTTTCCTGTCTAAGATAAGTGGAAAAAAATAAGAATAAAATGTGATTATTTCTTAATGCAAAACTCTGTATTAATACTGTTAGATAGACTACAGAGATTATTTTCCTTTCATTTTTTTTCTTCTTTTTTAAAGACAGGGTCTCTCTACACAGCCCTGACTGTCATGGAACTCACTAGGTAGACCTGCTTGCCTTGAACTCACAGAGATCTGCCTGCTGCTGCTCTAGACTGGCTTCCACCTGCCTCCCAAGTACTAGTATTAAAGGTATGCATTACCATGTCCAGCTAAGTTCTCTAGTTCTTATATTTAATATGTTTTCCTAGAATTTCTGATAGAAAAGCTAAAAACAAAGTAAACTCACAGATCAAGACTTCAACTTTACTTTAGTTAGAAATGTATACCAAAGCATTTATTTACAATTAAACATGGTTGATTCAAACATTCCTTAAAGAAACAGTATAACTGCCTATAATTTTGCATTATACAATTAAAATTACAATGCACTTTCCTCCAATTAGTACACTATATACACAATAGCACCTGGAATAGTATTCTCAGAATAATTACTTGGGCGGGGATTTATATATACTTAAATTTTAAACACCTAATTAAAAACTTGGAAACATATTGAATATTGGGCAAATTAGCATGGCAAAAATAATACAGTAAAAGTTAACTAAAATAAAAACTATGTTGATATCACTGTACAAATTAACAGTCATGTCTAGAGAGTCCAAATGACCTGCTAAGGTTACACAGCTCATGAAAAGCATTTCTAGGTTGCAGTCTCTTAACTTGGATTGGCCCTCTTACTCCTGTACATGTAACCTTTGTAGGAGATAAGGGAGTTGGTTCAGCAAACAATTGTTTAAGGAAGACCGTATCACAGAAGTAAAACTATCAAGTTAGAAACAGAATCAGACTTCTTCTTTGATGATAACAAATCTTTCTTGTTTTTTAAATAGTTATTTTTTGTATTTAAAATTTTTTTCTCACATTTTTAGCTAATATATGATTTTCTCCCTTCCTTTCTCTTTCCAGTCCCTCTCAAAGCCCCTTCCATGCCACATCCTGTCTCATATTGATAGCCTCTCCATTCCAGTTGTCTCACGTATGTGTGTATATATACTTAAATACAACTTGTTGACATAATTTTTCGAGTTAGTCTTCAATAGTCAATATAAAGAAAAGACATCTGATATTCTTGGACTCAGGAAGCTTGTTCTCAAAAGCTTTTTAACTTAATTATTTATCCTATAATTTCAAGCATGTGACATTTATTTATTCAGAGGTGGTTTTTCCCTATAAGAAATATTTATAAGGAATAGCAAAGAAACTTAAAACTCAGCATATTGTCAATTTGCCAATTCTCCTTTGTAAAAGGGAAGGCACAGATAAACAGCCACATTAAAAGCTTGATGTTCGCCATTATAAGACTTGCATGTGTGGGCCGGAGAGATGGCTCAGTGGTTAAGAGCACTGGCTGTTCTTCCAGAGGTCCTGAGTTCAATTCCCAGCAACCACATGGTGGCTCACAGCCATCTATAATGAGATCTGGTGCCCTCTTCTGGCCTGCAGGCATACAGGGAAGGAATGTTGTATATAAAAATAAATAAATAAATAAATAAAAGAATTGGGTAATATCTAAAAAAGAAAAGAAAAGAAAAGAAAAAAGACTTGCATGTGTTACAAATTACCTAATGACAAACACAAACAAATTCAGAATATGTAAATATTTCAACTTTTCTATGTCTCTATTAAGTCACTTAAGGTAGTTTTTCGTAGACTTTTTTTGTTGGTTATGGTCTAAGTAGTCTCTGGAGTGAGACTGAATGATGCTTGTCATACAACCAGCAAACCAGTTTCCATACTTGGCAACTCTTCATTTCTTGTTGAGAAAGGGAGAATACATTGTTCCTTTTCAAAGGAGCCAATAATTCACCTCCCCACAAAAGACATTAATCTCAGTATTAGTTATAATATCTACACAACAAAAAATAAACATCAAGAATTTACTTACATAGAATTATATGGCAAATAGGTGTATAACTATTTTAATAAAAAATTCTTGCTTCCAAAAACATCGTTATTTTTTTCTGTCTTACTTTCTTGCCCTTTATGTTTCAAATATTCTAGAATGGGCACAATTTACTTTGATAATGTAATTTTCTCCACTGTTCCACATTTTCTTGTCTAAGAACAGTCTAGAAACTTTTTATTCAGTTTTTCTTAGTAGCCGAGAGCTGTTTTATGATATTATGAATAAATTTCTTGTTTCCTCAAATTAGCCTCCTCAGGGGTTAGTATCATTTGGAGAAATGTACAGATTCATCAGGTGTGATAGCACTGGCTTTAATCCCAAGGCTCAGAAGGCTGAAACACAAGGATAGTACGTGGCAGCATAACAGGATCCTATGACAAAATTCACTTAGAAAACAACAACAGAATCTAAGGATATGTACAGACTCCCACCCACTTCAAGCTTCCCTTGTAAGATACTGATATGTTCCGTGCTTGACTGTGCTTCTCAATTATATCTTCTATGCTCACCACCTCTCCTATTCTTGAATCAATCACACTGGTGTAACCTCTGTAGTGCTATAGTATAAGTTTTAGTATCTCACTCTTTAAGACAGAGTCAATTCCTTTTACTGTCCTGGGTTAAGTTTTTAGTATCATCTGTAAAATGGAATATAAGAGAGAGTAAAACGAGATTACCTGATTGCTACATACAGTGGAATGAGATAAAGCACTACCAAACTTTTGGCACAGTATCTAGAATATGCCAAGCCTTAATTGGTCATAAAACCTCATACATTTGTTTCTTGTCTCTAAATTTTTGCCCAGTTTGCAATTCTTCTTAGCACTTGATTTTCAAATGTCTATGCAGATTTCTATAAACTCAGTAGTACTACTCCTGTTGTACTTTGGGATACTTTTGCATCTGAATGTCTTGTTTGTTTCCAGAGCCCAATTTTATGCCCACTGAGATAAAAACACAAAAGAGTAAGTTATGGCTTCTGTGTGTTTTTCTTTTTCATTCTTCATCTTATCTCCCCAAATCGTCCTCATTAACCCCACTCCATTTCTTTAATGGCAATTAATTTGCTGATACACCAAATGTCTTTACTGAGGATTTCATAATTATTATTGATTCAGAAATCAAAACACATTGAAAAACTTAGATACAAACCTAAAGAAAAGAACATATATTCATATATATATTTTATCTAAGCAATAAATATCAGATGTTATATTTTACTCATTACTTTAAAAAATCAAGTTCATATTATCTAGTTGGATAATTTTGGAAACACATTATCAAAAGTTTAATGCCAAAGTTTTGCTTATGATTACTGAACATGTTACTGTATTTTGGAAAAGATAAAAAAGCCAGTATTTTTTTAAATTGCACAATTTTACTTTGGATGGTGTAAGTCCTGAAGTTCCATCTCTTTAGTATGCCAAGCAATGTGTCATAGTCCATTTCATATTAAGTAATTCATGCCAAATGAGTTAAGATCTATTTTGAACTGTTAATATGATCCAAAAATAAAAGAAAAACACATTCACTAAAAACAGTGCCAAAAGTGAAAAAGATGTTACTAATGACCTAGAAAGGAACATCTTTCAGTTTACTGCCCTACCCCGAATTCTACCTCATGGTTTGTATTTTCACTTAGAACAAACTCAAATGACAATAATTAGTTTCCAACACAGAAAAGGAGGATTACAACTTCAGGTGGCACCTAGCACATCACACAAAGAATCCTGATAATGTGTTTGTATTTTCAGGACTGAAAAAATTCAAAAGGAAACAGGCTTTAACTTTTTTAAGTCAGCTGTAAAAAATAAATTGTAATTTTTTGGTTCTTTTAAAATGGCAGGTATACAAATACCTGAGCTAAATGAAAGGAAAGCTAATAAGACACTGATTCAAAGCACACAAGAAGCCAGATCATGGCTTCTAGTGTTAACTCATCATAGAGAAGACAAGGTTCCCTAACAAAAAAGTCTCATTTCAGGCTGATGCTAGAAGAGGCTAAGAGTTGGATTAGAGCTTGTTATAACAAAGTTTTAAATTGTTTACATAAAAAGCAAACCACAAACCCAATGAGACCTAACTTAGAAAGTGGCCACTGGCCAGACATGGGAGAACATGAGCATCGAAATCACGAAAGCTATTAATAAATGATTCACTTCTGAGCAGAGTGAAGAAGCATGAACCCACAAGCCCATGACTTACCCAGGGAAGAAGGGAGCTTTACTTATAAAAAAATGTCAGCTATTGGCTGGACATAGTGGCACACACCTTTAATGCCAGACTTGGGGAACCAGAGCAGGTAATCTCTGGGAATGTTATGCCAATCTGATCTACATAGTAAATTCCAAGCCAGCCAGGGGAAAACAGAGAAAGTCTTTTTTAAGAAGGAGTCTGAGTATCTCACTCAGAACGACTGTCTCTAGTTCACTCCACTTACCTGCAAATTTCATTCTCTGTAACTGCTGACTAATATTCAACTGTGTAAATTTATCACATTTTAATTATCCTTTCATCAGTTGGTGTACACCTAGCCTGTTTCTAATTTCTGTCTATTATAAATAGAGCAGCAATGACCATCGATGAGCATAGCTGCATTTTTGTAGAAGTTAAATTTTCAACTTTTTGTGGAATTTCCACCTTGATTTTGATAGTGGTTGTAATACTTGGCACTCCCACCAGCAATGAATAAGTGTTCCCTTCCCCACATACTCACCAGCATGTGCTGCTACTTGTTTTATTATTTTGGGCATTCTGATTTAGGTAAAATGAAATCTCAAGGTAGTTTTAATTTGTATTTTCCTAATGACTAAGTATGTTAACCACCCTTAACATTCCTTTAAGAAATTCTCAGTCATTTCTGTTTCAGTTTGTAAGAACTGTCTGTTTAGTTTTATACTCCCATTTTCTAATTGGGTTATGTATTTTCTTAATGGTTAGTTTTTGTTTGTTAAAACTTCTTTATTATAGACACTAATCCTCTATCAGATCTATAATTGGTAAAGATTTTTTTTCTCATTCTGTTGGCTGCTGATTTGCTTGAATGATGGTATCTTTTGCTGTATAGTAACATCATCTGTGTATTGCCACGAGGCTGTGGCTTACTGGGTAAAATTTCCAGAATCTGTCTCTGGTGACTCCATGGCTTCTCTCTGACTCCCATGGGCCCTTTTTTCTCCCAACATTCAGTCCAGTTTTCCCCGCCTACCTAAGTTCTGCCCTATCAACAGTCCAAGGCAGTTTCTTTATTCATTAACCAATAAAAGCAACACACAGACAGAAGGACCTCCCACACCATCAGTGAATTCAAAGCTATTTCATACATCCTCTTCTCTCAGATTTAAGTGTATCTGGCCTTATGTTGGGGTACTTGGTCCATCTGTAGTTGAGTTTTGCGTAGAGTAAAAGGCATGAATCAATTTTACTTCTTCTACATGCAGCCTTTCAGCATGACCAGAACATTTATTGAAGATGCTAAAAAAAAAAAAAAAACAAAAACAAGTATTGCAAGTGTGTTGAATTGTGTCTGGTTCTTCAATTGGACTCCATTGTTCAACATGTCTGGGTTTTTTTTTTAATTGTTCTTATTGAGCTATACATTTTTCTCTTCTCTCTCTTCTTCCCCCTCCCCTTCTACTCTCTCCTGTGCCCGCCCTACTACCAATTTACTCAGGAAATCTTGTCTTTTTCTCCTTCCTATACAGATCCATGTATGTGTCTCTTTGGGTCCTCTTAGTTGCCTAGGTAGTCTGGGGTTGTGAACTCTAGATTTTTTTTTGCTTTGCTTTATGTCTAGAAGCCAATTATAAGTAAGTACATATTCTATTTGTATTTCTGGGTGTGGGTTACCTCATTCAATATGGTTTCTTCTAGATTCATCCATTTGCATGTTAATTTCAAGATGTCCTTTTTTTTCTCACTGTGAAGTACTCCATTGTATAAATGTACCACATTATCTTTCTCCATTCTTCACTTCAAAAGCACTTAGGTTGTTTCCAGGTTCTGGCTATTACAAGTAATGCTGTTATGAACATAGTTGAGCACATGTCCTTGTGGTATGATTGAGCACCCTTTGAGTATATACCCAACAGCAGTATTGCTGGAACTTGAGGTTCAACATGCCTGCTTTTATGCCAACATCAAGTTGTTTTTGGTAATATGGCTCTGTGTGATGGTCAGTAGTTCTTGTAATATTCAGGCTCATTTAAGATATCTTTTTTTTTTATTTCCATACAGAGTTCATGATTGATTTTTCAATTTCATAACTGTGTTGGAATTTTGAGGGGTATTGCATTGAATCCATAGATTGTTTTGGTAGGTTAGCTGTGTTTACAATTTTAATCCTACAGATATAGGAACATGGCAGCTCTTTCCATCTTATAGGTAACTAGTAGGAAACCAGGAAGGAAGAGGGGATTATGCAAAGAAGGGGAGTGGAGTGTTATAAAGAGATAATATAAAATGTGAGTAGAAGGATTAAATGGGAAGGAGGGTTAGAATGACAGGGTACAGGAAAGAATATGGGGAAAGACAACAAACAATAAAAGCCTATTGAAAAGCCATATGGAAACATACCACTGTAGAAAGCTTCCTAAAATATAACATATATGAAAGAATTTTTAGTGAAGTCCCTATATAACGGAAGGAACAATGTGTCAACTAGACATCTTAAGCTGCCAAATAAAATTTCCAGTGCTAGGAATAGATTGTTGAGTCATTGGCCAAAGAGGTCATATAGACCCTCCCCCACAAACATCACAAGCTATTTCCAAGACTACTGGGTGCTCATAATGACACAATTTTATGTCATTGAACATAGTGAAATCAAGCTGGTGCCAAACTAGAAGCTTCAGCACTACTTACTGGAATTTATGTTGTTGGAAGGTACTTTGCATGCTATGAGAAGAGGAAAATAATCATCAATATCTCCAGCTACAAACCCTGTGATCTACAACAGTGACCGGCCTGCAAGACATAATGGTGTAATAGTGGCACAAGTTTTATGGGAACAAACATTCTTTTTTAAAAAATTGGATTAAGGGTCACCCTGTGAGACAAAACCAATACCTGACACTGCTAAAGTGGCCAAGAATCTGAGACTATTTAAGTCATAGGCTCTAGCTTGGAGAAGGCTTCTGATCCAGCCATTTAACCCAAAGGTACACCGCAGCTTACATCCAAGCATCTGTCTCCATCAGTGGCAGGGTCCTCGGGTCCCAAAAGGAACTCAGCCTGTTCCCGGGCTGAGACTTTGAGGGAAAAGGGAGCATGTACAAAGCCACAGGGCTTTGTGGAGCAGAGAAGCCCGCCCTTTTGACTGCCGCAGGCCCTTGGAGAGGGCTTCTGATCCAGCCATCCCACAGGGAGGGTAAGTGGGTCCCAGCCGCCTAGGTATCTGGCCCCAGAGGAGACTAAGGACACTCTCCCATCCCCCAAACCTTCCCGCCATTAAGGGAGCTTCACCCACTTATTGGCTTTTCTACTTAGTACTCCACAGCTTACTTCCAAGCATCCCTGCCCCATTGCTGGCAGGCTCTAAGGTTTCCAAAAGGAATACAGCCTGTTCCCTGGCTGAGGCCCTGAGGGGAAAAGGGGCGTGTACAAAGCCACAGGGCTTTGTGTGCTATACTGAGCAGAGAATCCCACCCTTTTGTCTGCAACAGGCCCTTTTAGAGGGCTTTTGACCAAGACCCATCTGGATCTGAGGAGCTCCACAGGTTCTTGGGCCAGCGAAGGCCCCGGATCCAGATCCATCCAGACTAAGCAAGTGACCTCTGTCAAGTACCAATTCATAGATAGGAGGGGAAAAGATGGGCAGACCAAACCAGGAATTCCTCCAACAACACCAGAATCCAGCGATTATGCAACAAGAA
>JAQHUG010000263.1:561231-572631 GCA_028555095.1 Dicrostonyx torquatus | reverse complement strand
AAAAAAAAAGACAGGGACTGAGCAAACATTCAAGATGAAGAAGGAAAAGAGAAATAAAACTTAAACACAATATATGTAGTTATGTGCTGGACCTGCCCTGGAAGAAAACAGTGGAATGGGTAGTGAAGAATATTATTACAGTGATTAAAGTGATGTCCAATTGAAGGTGGGGCAGGAGTATCACTTCAGCCCAGTGGTTCAGGTCCAGCCTAGGGTACCAAAGAATTCAAAGGAAAGGTGTATAAATATAGCATTTTCTCTCAAATATTTGGAGTGAAGGGGAGGGAATGAATCTCTCTCACTCTGTGGGTGTGTGTGATAAGAGTGAGAGTAAGAGTGAGAGTGAGAGTAAGAGAGAGAGAGAGAGAGAGAGAGAGAGAGAGAGAGAGAGAGATTGTACAAAAAGGAGGAAGAAAAAGCAGGAAGAAAGAAGAGAAATGAAGAGAAAGGGAAAAGATATCAGGTAATATACCAAATTTATCTATTTAACACTAGATAAATATGGGTAAAGGACATCTGAATGTTTATGAGTAATGTTAGCAATTTCTCTTTAAGTAAGAAACAATGTAAAAAAAAATGTAAAAAACAAAAAATGAGACATATGTGTCCAAGAATTTCAAGACATTATTTCTAAAATATCTCCAATGATGTCTTAATATACTACCTTCCTGTCATCATATCTGAGGGATGAATGCATGTGAAAAAGAGAGGAGGGAGAAGTCAAATTATCATTTAGTTTCCATTAGACAACTCAACGGATTCATTAAGAATATGGACATAGTGGTCTGTAGAGATGGCTCAATGGTTATGAACACTGGCTGCTAGAACCCAGGTTCAATTCCCAGCACTCACATGGCAGCTCATAACTGTTGATAATTCCAGTTCCAGGGGATCTGACAAATTAACACCAAAGTAGTTTTAAAAAAAAAGTCAATAAAGGCATTTTTAAACTTTTTTTTAAAAAAATTGAAATAAAGAATATAGACATAAAGAATACTGCATTATCTGAATTAGTTTAAGGTCTAAACACCATCATTAAAATGAAAGGTGAACTAAGAAAATAGAGTGGTACATGAATTACAGAACAGTCTGGCAGGTTTTTGACAGAAATGATCAAAACAAGAATTTTATCAGTCTTTTTTCATGCAATTTCCATCACTATAAAGACACTCTCTGGGATAAGAGGAACTACAGACACAGACTTATAAATTATGCCATCTCATCAGCAATGTAACTTCCAAATTTAAACAGAAGTGATATTCTGACAGTCATTAAATATTTCTTAGTTTGATCCCCCTACCTAAAGCCTTGAAATGTCAATATTGCTTCCCACAAAGATATGACAAAGAAAAATATGTTGAAATGCAGATAACTTATATTTGTTGTGGGAATGCAGACAATGTATTTTGTTCTACATGAACTTTTGACTTTCCGCTATAAAGGAATAATAATGTAAGTTTACTTCATGATAACTTGTCTCCTTTGTATTGAAAAACCAGATCTTGTACCCAGAAAATTTAGATTTTTAAGAAATATATTATGACTGTGAATACTGAATTGTGAGGCCATTTCCAAAAGCATCTTTTCCTCTCACTGGTGATACTTTTCTACATAAGGCAAAAAGTAGAGTAACTAACATAAATTGGCTCACCAACAAAAACCAAGCTCTGTGAAGTTTCTGTTTTATCAAATAAGAACCAAAACAAACCAGCAAGTTACCACCAGCACAGCACCAAGGAAACCCCTACGTTTTTATGACTCCCTTTACAGGACTGGGTTTTATAAGACTCTTCTCTTTTACCGATTCAAAGAAACCCATTTGAACACCAAAGTAGAATTTAGTAGTGTGTGTCAGGAAACACTCAGGGGAAGGAACTTTCTAGGGCAACTAGGGTGGAGGTTATACAGACTGATACCTAGCCCCCACCCTCGAATGCCAGTGGTTTTAAAACAGGGCAGAAATGTCACTACGATGGCTCACACTCAGAATATGACCCCTGCTCATACTTCATAAAGTTCCATAAATTGCCCAACACTTTGTCATATATATTTATGCTTAAATTAGAGAAATTAGTGTTGTTTCCTGAAACTAGGAACTTAATCACCACTCTTATAGAGGAGGGACTGTAAATTTATCCAGAGTTTGCATGTGGATTTCAGAGAGTAACAATGATGTGAAACACTGTGATAACAACTGTTGTGTCCTATGAAAGATCCCCTAAAGACAGACATGCATGAGAACAATAACAGTTTACCAACAAAGCAACCAATTCATAGACACACTAATTCAAATACGGTCACTATTTTAAGTGAGGAGAGTTAACCTGCCAACTTCTATTTCATTGTTCCTTCTCCAACATTAAACATACACTATCCTCAAGCTTTTTCAAGGAGAGCACGAAATTTTCAATTTTAACAAAAACAAATATGAAACTTCAAAGATTCTGCAATGCCATCTGTCCCCATCCTTGGGTAGGGTAGTTCCTTTACCTGGAGATTGATCTCTGCCTCGTAGAAGGTTAGGCATGAGCAGTAATGTCGATCTGAGTCGATATCCGTTAGAACCACCACAAAGAATGTTGGCTGTTTCCGCTCTCTGGACAGACACCATCCACCAGGCTGACAAAACTTTAAAAAAAAAAAAAGAGGGGATATTTTAAAATAAAAACAAAAAATTCCCTTTTAATATATGAAAATATTAAACACAACATTGTCTAAAGCTATATAATATAGGGGCTATGGAAATGGTTCACAGGTAAATAATACTTGTTTCATACATGAGGACCAGACCTTGAGCCCTAGTCCTCCTATAAAAAAGCTAATGGTGATCATGTGCCTGACATCTCAACATTAGAAAGGGGACAGAAGGAGGATCCTAGGAGTTCCCCGATCAGCCAGCCTAACCAACTGGTGTGCTCCTGATTCAGTGAGAGACTGTGATTCAAAAAATAATCTAGAAATCAATAAAAGTACATGCTGTTGACCTCTGGCTTTCATAATGCAGGTATGCATGTGCATGTATGCACATGTATCACACACACAAATTTATCTATTTGATATGGTATGCTACACCAGCTAATATAAACGAAATTCATGTACAGCTTCATAGCTTTGAAAACATTCACCAAATTTTCCCATAGACACCATTCTGAGATGCCAATCTACTTTTGACATATGTAGGAACATAGCACCAAATTAAAAGACTCTTCCTCCAAATATTAGAATAAATAATGGTACAAGGTGGAGAGAAAGTGCAACAAGGGAGATTGTTTGTGAAGAGGAAGGCAACCAGCAAGAGGAGTGCAAAGGAAAGAGAAATGACAGTAAGGGACAAATAAAGATAAAGTGAAATGATGGGTGTGTGTGAAACACCACCTTCTTGTATGCTAACCAATAATTTTTAAAGTCAATGAGGGATTGCAGAGATGGCTCCGTGACTGAGTGCTTGATGTTTAACCAGACCACCAAAATTCAGACCTCAGCACCCCTATAACAAGTCAAGTATGGCTACCATGTTCCTGTAACACCAGCATTGCTATAAGGAGAGGTAAGAGGAATTACTGAGGCTTGCTAGCAAAAAACACAGGTTCCAGATTCAGAAAAAGACCATGCCTCAAAGGAATATTACAAAGAATGATAGAGAGGTGTATTCCACACCCTCCTCTAGTCTCCGCATCCACCATGACTTACTTACATGTTCACACGTACCAGTGCACACATACACCTTAATGAATGTATCACACACATTAAAAATAAAATGGAGTCATTAAAAATCTTTGTAAATTATGACATGTGAGCAAATTATATAATACTCTTTTATAGTTCTTACAATTGATGAGCACATAGAACACTGAGCCAAAAAGAAAAAAATCCTGAGAATCTCAGTTTTATGGCAAATGGATGTTAGCATGATACTAACCTTAGCTTATACTACAGAGTAGGAGAAAGGTATACCTGTAGTACAACCAAGAAGCTTATTCAGATTATAAAACGCTCAGAAGTGTCTTTCAAAATTCAGTTACTCACTTTCAATTTTAACAAAATTTGATATATTATTAGATTTTTTATTCTTTGATGGTTTCATAAATGTATATGCTGAATTTTAGTCACTTTCATGCATATAAGCATTACTCTCTTCCTCTAAAACCCTTCTTTCTAACAGCCTCATCTTCTGACTCAAAATCAGACCTGAGGTGCTGGTAATGATTGAAAATAATAAAGTTGCACATTTCCTGTCACCAGGTCTTCCGTTACCACTTGTCGAAAAATTACTCCTGTGACATAAAGCAAACCATATATTCTCATGGAGTATAGTACATGCCCATCTGGGGATTGTTGGGTTTGGAAAAGCTGCATATCCCAGGAGAAATACTGTTATTTCCACTGAATTTTAAATGAAACTAAGGTTTCAAAAGGGAAAAACTATATTTTAGTTCCAATTTTATCAAATAAAACTTTTGACTTATAAAACTGAAGTTGACTGTCATAGAAGAGTTCACAAATAATAAAATATCCTTTTAGAGCAAATGACCTATTAGATAAGTGCTTGGATTTTTTTCTAGCTGAAACTAGAAAAAGCAAATGTATCCAGTTTTCTCTATTTTTTATGCATACATAGAATATAAAAACTTAACAGAATAACAAGGTTCATAGTTTATTTGAACTAAACTGAATGGTCTTTCAAAGATAGCATACTAAGATCTTTGGGTAACGGTCACACTTAGTGTCTCTGGTAAGAAGCCTTCACCCACATCTGTAAAACCATACTTTACTGACCTGTAGTAATAAAGGGGTGTATGCCATCATTAAACTCAAACATTTAATGTGCTCCTTTTAAAACTCTACAAGAGGCTAGAGAGATGGCTCAGCAGTTATGAGCACTGTTTGCTCTTCCAGAGGACCTGGGTTTAATTCCCAGCAACCACATGGCAGCTAACAGTCTGTAACTCCAAGATCTGATACACTCACACAGGCAAAACACCAATGCAAACGAAATAAAAAAATAAATAAATTATTTTAAAAAACGAAATGAAAAGGTTGGGCAGTGGTGGTGCACGCCTTTAATTCCAGTACTTGGTAAGTGGATCTCTGTGAGTTGAAGGTCAACCTGGTCTACAGAGTGAGTTCTAGGACAGCCAAAACTACACGAGAAACCCTATCTCGAAAAAACCAAAACCAAAACAAAACAAAATAGGAAATAGGAAACATTTAAAGGGAGACGATTGTAAGACTTCCTTAACAGCCCTGTTTCAATAGTTTACACCACAACAGGAATGGTGGGATTAAAGGGTACCAACCTCAAAATTTAGGAAAATTCCAAGGATCATTTTTCAATTAGGTAACTATTTCTTCATAATTGTATTTAATGTAACCAGAGCTAAGAAAACAACGGCATTTTATGGTTGGCTTGGTCAGATAGCTTTACTAAGCTTTTCATTCAAGGTTTGCCAATAGTTACCTATACACTGGTTACATGTGAGATCCTGTATTGCAAATATAAAATTAGAACACACACAGGAATTATTTCAAAGTATGTATTAGGAAATAACATCAGACTCAAACTTTACAGGAAAATATGAATCTATATTCTCTCATGAAACACATGAGTATGCAAATATCCAGTTAATAAAGTTTATACAACTAAGTGTATAAAAACTGATGTTTCAAAGCATGAAAACAAACTGTGTTAAGCTATGATTACAAATGCACATTTACTGTATCACAGAGAAGCAGTAACAGGATTTGGGAATTGGGATATGATCCTAATATCTAATGAGAAGTTATTTCCCTTAGGATCTGGATTTAAAAAAACAATAATGTTAATTGGCTTAGTCATTTCAATTCTTCACAAAGTATGCTGATTGACTAATAAACAAGGAGAGAGTAGACATTACAACTCTTTTCTTTTTAGTCTTTTTTTTCATTCTATATAATTTATTGTTCATAAGTAAAAAAACTCATGAGATCATTTCAGTGAATTTATTTCTAATGAGCACATACTTCTCGTCTATCTCCTCCATACATCAGAAAAAAGACATTTAATCTTTGATCTCAATACAAACAAAAATCATTTGATGAAGTCTCCTCCCAGTTCTTTTTTTTATTTATTTTTTATTTTTTTTAATTTTTTTTGTTAAAAGAAAAATTTACATTTACTCCCCTTGTTCCCGGCCCTCCCGCTCCCCCACTACCCCACTGCCCTACCCCTGCTTCCTTAAGATGGTGCAGGATACCCTGTCCTATGGGAAGCCCAAGGCCCTCCCCCCTCCATCTCAGTCAACTAGCTTAATTCTTATGCAATCAATAAATTGGCCAAGTCATGAGAAGAAAGTAACTAACTACATTTATCTAATCTTCAACCCAATCGAAGATCTGAGAAGGGAAATAACATTACCGGAGTGATTAGGAAGTGCAATCAAACAACTTCCAAAATATGTAACAAGTCACAGAGACAGCTGGCTACCTGGGCAATCACCCAAAGTCACATTTGCAGTGTTGAAGCAACCAACTTTAGCTAAGGCCTAGAATAACTGACAGATTATTTTTAAAGGCAAGAAAATTTTCAAAACCATCTTACCCTGTCTTGGCAGGATTTGACAGTTCTGCTTATCCATTTCCAGCTTTTATGTATTTTGTCAGTAGTTGAGGTATGGGCGGTTCCTTGCCCAGAGGCCGGTTTTGCCAAGAAGAGGACAAGCTCCAATTGGAGTGTCTTGGCGCTCAACAGTCTCTTGGGAATAGATCGGTGTAGCCAGGAGCGTTTGTGTCTCTTTACCACAGAATTCTAGGTTAGATTAAATGCCATTTTCTACAGCTCTTTGAAGAGGTTGAAGACTATTTATACAGAATATAATCTCTATGTAACTAAAGAACCTGATTAGTCTAGCTATAAATATGACAAACATAGATGACTATTGATCTACAATTCTTAATATCTATATGACTTAAAGACTAAGTGAATAAACAACTGTGTAATAAATGAGGACAATGACCCTCCAAATGTAAACAATTTACAAGTATACATTGCAATATGGTATCAATACATAAACAATATATAAGTATCTTAATCAGTGGTAGAAATGTACACTGTAAAATGGTAAATATATATCAATATATATATAACAATACATCAAGAATGTTTTAAACAGAGGAAGAAGCATATGCATGCATACAATATTCGATATAATTTAACTTTGTATCCATATACAAAAATCTATGCCAATATAATTATCTATAAAAAATAGCTCACAAATACCAATCTATTAATCCCATCAATTGCCCCCCCTTTTTTAAAGGGTCCCTGAGCTTATAAAATTCCTCCCCCAACCCTCAATTGTATACTAATTATAATCAACCCTTAAATGGATTTAGGGACATTACAACTCTTAAACCTAGGCTCCAGTCACATTTCTGACAGGAATGTGAGAGAATATTTAGACAGCTGGGAACAGGATAGTCACTAAAAGACAATGAAAAGAATGATAAGCATTAAACAAATAGAAGAAATCCAGGGTTTGTGTTCCCTAGTTTCTTTACTGGCAAACAGGAGAAACAATTGCTATCACAGGTGCAAACTTAAAATGCTTAGAACTGACAGACAACATTGAGACTTATGTTTTAGCCACCTTCCAATAACTAAGAAAGTATACACATCTGGAACTACATTACCAATGAACATACCACATAAACTGACAAAAACACTGCTTTTGTCACACATATAAACAGGTCTTATCTCCCTTCTGACTTGACCTCACCACTTCACACAAATCAGACCAATGAATATGTTATAATATATCTGGGAATACATAAGCAGGGGATTCCTTATTAATCTGAAGTTTCTTTAAGACCTTGGCATAGCTTGGTAACTGGTACTCAAGGGTGCAAGTTAGGAGTGCTCAGTGCTCAGTAGCCCAGGATTTTGCATGATGCATTACAAACACTAACTTTGTTCCATTACCCAAGCATTAGAAGTAGACTGTGTTCAGTAAAATAGCTCAACTTTCCAAAAACTAAAGTATAAATACAGAAGACCTCATATTTGTAAAACCACTCACTATGCATAAAAAAGGACATGAAGATGGGAGTAGGATATTTGACAGGGAGCCCCAGAGGGAGCAGGGTAGTCATTTGGTGCCATAACATGCATGTATGTAAATTAAAGCCAATCTTTTTTGCTGGTTTTCATTTGTTTAAAACTTATAAACAAATTATTAATGTGATACTTTAATGGTGGCTAATGTATTAAAGAGCTATTAAAATAAGGAGTTGAAAAACAAAGATTTCATATTTGTAAAATCATTGTCTAATCATAACTCATACACCTAAGTTTAAAATGAAATTAAGGCTATGGGATGCTAAGGTCATATGGCCAGTTTGTGACAGCATAGAAGCTAGAGGTCAACTCTACAGTCTTTAGGAACTGTATCCTTTTACTGATGGATCACTATAAATCCTTTAGAGACATCATTTTATGATCATATAAACTCATATCAGGAAATAAACACTGTAACATGCCACATTTGTACCCACTTATCTTTGGCAGAGTATATGCATGTTCTCTCTCTCTCTCTCTCTCTCTCTCTCTCTCTCTCAAAGGAGACCTGTCATATGCATAGCTATCAACCCCTTTTTTCTTTACTTTCAGTAACATGTACATGTTCCTGTGTACTTCTCGGTATTTATCAGACAAAGCCTTGCTCTAGAGCTCATGTGACGTCTAACTTGCAACCCTCCCATACTGAGATTACAAGCATGCCCCACTGAGCTCAGCAACACAACTATTTTTAATAACCATAATGTTGGTGCAAGTATATATATACTTTGATTGAAATTGAACCCACTCCCTATTGTTGATATTTAGATTTACCTTTTTATAACTAATTCTAAAATACGTATAGTATTATAGAAATCTTTGTAGATATTTCTCAATATTATCTAATACAGTATGTATAATCACCACAAAAAAGTTTAATTACTCTTCAGTTTCTTTTATAAGGTTGTGCAACTCCAAGAATATTTTTGTTTTGTGGCACATTTCTAATGAAAATTTTACAAGTGGTTTTTCTTAAAAAGAACTATAATTATAGGGTTAAAGAGACGGTTCAGTGATAAGAGCTTTACTGCTCTTTAAGAAGACCCATGTTTAAAATGTTAATGAGTTTTTGGAAAGCAGAATACCATTTGACACCAGAAATTCCTGGAAAATAGTGGCCTATAGTTAGGAATACCATTAAATATTAAAGAAAAAGCAAAGCAGATGAGCAGAAAAAGGGGGGGAATTGCTATAAAAAAACTTTATGGACTTCTGGGTAAATCTGGCTGCTTCCATTTACAGAAATATGTAGGAGAATGAATTGTTTATTAAATTAAATATTACCAAATTAATCAGGTTCAAATAGTACAATGACATTTATCTACTACTTAAAGTCACAATTTGTCAACATATGACCACATAAAAATATTGAATTTTGGGTTTTTAGTCTTATTTTTTGAGACAGGGTTTTTCTGTGTATCCCAGCTGTCCTTGAACTCACATGGAGACCAGGCTGATTGTGAACTCACAAAGATCTGTCTGCCTCTGTCTCCTGAGTACTGGGCATAACGGATTAGTTTTGATTTTTAACATGGAGTTAGTCTGCATATCTTACACAAACTCTATAAGGTAGAGACTTCTTAAAACTGTAGTAACTCAGAACAAAATTTTATAAATAGTTTCAATGAATCAAAGAATCATAGCATCAAGATAGGTTTTTCAAGAGAAAATTTGTATATTTTAAGAGAAAATTAAAATTCTAAAAAATTACACTTTACAGTCTTTTAGGAACAACAAATTTCAGTCCTTGAAATGATACTCTTTTAAGAATCAGAAACACATATACATAATGTCTTAGAAAAGAACTTTTAGTCATATAAATTCCTTGGTGTTTGAGGAAATGTAAATTTTTCGTGTTTAAACAGAGGAAATAAGGTGTATCCTATTTTAATACTTCTTCCTTTATGGTAAACTATAAACACTGGAATTTTATTCATTTCCTGGATAACAAACAGAAAGTATGCTATCACTTGGTGCTTTTCCACTCATAATTCCATTAGCACATTCTCAAACAAAAAATATCAGTATAATATTGGCAACTGACTCCTTCACAAAGAGTCATAATATGGTCTAAGAGCTACATATATACATACACACACAATATGGCCTAAGGGGTACATATGTAGCAGCTTAGTGGCAAAGTATTTTCCCAAAATATGTGCGGCCATAGGTTCCATCCATAGCGCCACTTAAGAAATAAAAAAGGTCTAAGCAACAGTGACAACACATGGTATGCAGTCATTAACAAGTCTTTATTCAGTTGCAACTTACAAGAGTGCCTCCCATGACAAGTGCTCATAATGGTCCCCTTAAGAAAAATAAGCTAGGCTTAATAAATATTTACATGTATTTCCTATATTTCTCATTAAGATGAATTAAAATTATTTGAAATATTTTAACATTTAAGTGAAAGTATTAAATTTAAAAAATACTTTCTTTGACAAATGACTTACAAAGAAAAAAAATCAGAGAAGAGGAAGACTATAAATTAAGAAACATTTAAAGCCCCCAGGTGGCAGAGACAAGAAGATCTTGAATTCCAGGCCAGCCTGGTCTACAAAGTGAGCTCCAGGACAGCCAGGGCTGAACAGAGAAACCCACTATTTTAAGAACTAAAGCAAAACAAAGAAGAAGAGGAGAGAAAAAACAGTTAAAAGGCTCATCTTACAAATGCACATATCCTCACTGTTTTGATGATAATTCAAATAAAACCACTGTGGAAAGATAGTAAATGAGTAATATTCACAGACATACACAAACAGATATGTGAAGATTAAATGTTTGGTAATTTTTAATGATCTCTTATCTGTTAGGTAAGATAATGACATTGTTGTTAGGGTTCCCCCCCTTTTTAAGTACTTTGTGTTTCAGAAAGACATACTGATACTGAGGAGATGGTTCACTGGGTAAGAGCTCTTGCTGCCATGGCACAGGAATTGGGTTCAATTCCCAGCTCCCATATGGTGGGGACCGACCACAGTAGTCTATAACTCCAGTCCCAAGAGCTTTGATGCCCTCCTTGGACACAAGAAATATACATGCTGCAGACACGTCAAAGCAAAACACACATGCACATAAAACAAAATAATAAAATGAATTTCCAATTAATTTAAATTTTAAAAAGAACATAGACTAAAACATCAAAGAACAGTGACTCCCTTTTTTGATCTGTGGGTTGTTTGCTTTTTTGTGTGGTTTTGTTTTTTTTTTTTTTTCTTTGAGGAAAATAATTTATTCCTATTAATAAGATTATAGGACAGAATGATAAATGGCATTGCTAAACAACTTTTCAATTTTACAAATCATTT
>JAQHUG010000263.1:488264-513539 GCA_028555095.1 Dicrostonyx torquatus | reverse complement strand
AACTTCTTATGCGGGAATCCTTTGAAACGTATCATTAAACACACTGAACCTCATTCTCTCACAAAATCAATCTCTACACCTGGGTGTACCAGCTGCCCAAATACCTTCACTGGACTACAGAGAATACCTGCCTCAGGAAAGACTGAATTCTTTTACCAGGAAAAATAAATAAGTAAATGAGGAGACAGAAATATTCATTTTCTAAATAAATTGCTCTGTTGTTACTGTTTTCAAGATTGATGTCTGCATTTTCAATGTATTCTATTTATTAGTCTTTTGTTGGATACATGATTTGCTAATATTTTATCCCAGCCCTTTTTTTCTCATCACTGGATAGTCAGTGAACAAAAGTTATTTATTTTAATGAATTGAAATTTACCATTTTTACTTTTATGGGTCACATGTTTTGTACATCTGAGAATTTTCCAGTTTTAGTTCTTAAAGATGTTCTGTTTTCTCCAAAATATTAGATAATTTTACTTTTCAAAAATCAATCTAAGATCTATTCTGAATTATTTTTTGTACAAATTATGCATTTTAGGGTCAACTGGGGGAGGGGAAGAAGGGGATGTCCACTGATATTCATTTGATCTTAGCTCCACTTCCTAGGAAGGCTATTATTATCCACTGATAATCCTTGCACCTTTGTCAAAAGTCAGTAGGCTATAATTGTAAGTATATATAAATGTATGTATGTGTGTGTCAGTGGAAAAAAATATATATATGTATATATAGTTTAAGAGTGGCATCTGAAATATATGTATTTAGTATACTTAATTACATATCCAGCACAAGGGAGATAGTGATAGGAGGATCCCTGGGTCTTGCTGGCCAGCCCAGTTTAGCTTATTTGGTGAGCTCCAGGACAAAACACACCCTGTCTCAAATGAGGTATATGGTATTTCTGAGGATGATATCCAAGATTGAACTCTGGCTTTTACATGGCACATGCACAAATGTGCCCCCACCACACACACATTTAAAAAATGAAATTAAAGAGAAACACCTATCCATCTCTCAAACAAGATTCCAGACAGACGTGTCATCTCAAGTATAAACTTACAGTTACCATGACCCTTACACAAACTTTATGTTAACAAAGAAACTATGTCATGATGTTTCCATGCCCAAATCTCACTTCTTGGAACATTAGCTATAACACTCAACTAGGAATAGCGACCCATTCTTTTTAATTCTTAAACTTTGCCAACTCTGCACCTGTCCTTAGAAGCATGAGTTCTTCAAGATTTCTTTAATAGTGAAGTTTGGAGAAGCAAATACAGAACTCATTAGTTTATACATATGTCACATATATAAACAATTTTATTTCTGAAATTTCTCTTAGCAAAAAGACTGGATTTAGATAAGCAATTTTAAAAACATGAAACAGTGAAAAAAGTTATTATTCACTGCACACCTGAGATTTATACACAAATCAATTTCCATATCTGCTAGAAATGTGGTGAGAGAATTTAGTTTTGGCTTTTTTAGTATTTAAAGGAATTATGCAGTGAAATCATCCTACACTGTAAAACAAATTCCCACAATTAAAAAATCAGGAACAATGCAGAAAGTCTCTTGTATAATATAGAAAATACAAATTCTAAGATTATCTTTGCATTTTAAAATTAGTTTTATTGACTCAAAATACTTTCTATCTACTCAAATTCCAAAAGTTATGTTTTGGTATTTCTCAAAGAAAGTAGATTCTAATATAGCAGATATGAAATCACTGTTCTTTAAATATATTATTACTTGTGATTTATAAATACAAATAAGTAACCATAATGCTGTAAACCAGATTGTCAAATCTACATATTAAACTTGTAGGCTGAGTGTAATCAACCAATACAATAGTGAAAGTATAAAGAAGGTTCATACTTAGAATTTACATTTAGACTATTCATAAGCAATATTCCTAAAGAACAATGGTCTACAAAAGGTATTTCCTAACAATATAGTGACAGAATGTGTACTGATACAAGTATGCTTAGAGATTACTAGAAACTCAGGCTGCCTTCATAAAGGTATTAACTATTATTATAAAATACATATTGACTATATACTTAAAGATGAAATATTCTGTCAAAAAGTCAGAAGGCTTGTAAAGCATCTCCAAATTTTAAGTATTATTGACCCATAAAATAGTAATTGTATTGGGATACCATTTTTCTGTCTTTAATTAGGTGTTGTCAATGTCAATAAAGTATGTTGATTTTTTGCCCATAAAAATAAAAAATAAAAAGGAGGCCAAAGAAAACTACAACAGAGATCTTCTGACTCCCTGTGATATAACCCACATGAAGCAACAAGAAAAGTAGCATTGGTTACTACTACTACTACTGCTGCTCCTCTGAAATGATAATTCATAAAAACACTAAAAGAGCTAAGTAACCAATATGATAAACATCTATAGTTTAATCTTATAGCTGCCTTAAAATACTATTTCTGCGCAAGACAACAGCTTTATAAAATTAAAGGCTATCAAGACTATTATGGCTCAAAACCTTTTAAAACTCACTTTTGTAAAATTTACAAGTCACTTCTTGTAAACTTTGCAAAGCACTGAATTTCTGACCCCATTTTTTTCCAATACATGTGAACGAGTAACTCCATCATAACCTATATATCTTTCTTGACTACATTTGGTAAAGTTGCAATCACCACACAATACTACTTCTGTTTCTAAAGCTTGAGGTTCAAAAAAATCTGATATGGTCGTCAAATTTCTACAAATGTGGCTGGGCAGTGAAGCACTTGGGAGGCAGAGGCAGGTAGATCTTTGTAAGTTCAAGGTCAGCTTGGTCTAGAGAGTGAGTTCCAGGACAGGCTCCAAAGCTACATAGAAAAATCCTGCCTCAAAAAAACAAAACAAAATAAAAACAAACAAACAACAACAAAAAACCCAAAAACTAAGAATATGAGTTTTACCAAATGTTCATCATATAGCATGTATTTGATATGTGTGCTGCGGTTGCCCACCCTTAAGCCAAGTCATACATTATTTTAGGATTTTATTATAGTATGGGGTGATTTGAGAGAAAACGGCCCCCAAAGGGAGTGGTACTATTAAGAGGTGTGGCTTTGTTGGAATAGGTGTGGCCTTTTTGGAAGAAGGGTGTTGTTGTGGAATATTATTTTAAGATGTGTTACATTTGTTTATGCTGCGGAACATTTTTTTTAATGATGCAAGATATGCTGCATTATTTTATGTTGCATTTGTTTAACTCTGTGAAGTTGTGTTACTTTGCCTGTCTAAAATACCTGATTGGTCTAATAAAGAGGTGAATGGCCAGGAGCAAGGCAGGAGAAAGGATAGATAGGGCTGGCAGGCAGAGAGAAATAACAGAAGGAGAAAACGAGAAAAAAGAGGAGCAAAATCAGGGTGAGGAGGAGGCAAGGGGCCAGACACCAAGCTACACAGTCAACCACGGAATAAGACTGAAAGTAAGATGTACAGCAGAGAAAAGTAAAAGCTCAGAGGCACAAGGTAGATGGGATAATTTAAATTAAGTAAAGCTAGCTAAAAACAAGCCAAGCTAAGGCTGATCATTCATAAGAAAGAATAAGACTCTATGTGCATTTATTTGGGAACTGAGTGGTACCTCCCAAAGAGTAAAAACAACCAACAACAGTGTGTCACTGTGGAGGCAGACTTTGAGGTCTCAAATATGCTTAAACCACACCCAGTGTCTCAGTTCACTTCCTGTTGCCTTTACAAGATGTAGAACTCCCAGCTACTTCACCAGCACCATGTCTGCCTGCATACTACCATGTCCTACTATGATGATAATAGACTGAGCCTTTGAACTGTTAGCCACCCAATTAAATGCTTTCCTTTATAAGAGTTGTGGTTGTGATGTCTCTTCACAGCAACAGAATTCCTAAGACACAGTAACACCCATTTCAATAATATCAATTTTTGTATTAACTAGGGTAACTAACCCTCTCTGCTATAACAATCCAAAAGTTTCAGTAGCTTACATAACAATTTTTTTTTATAATGTCATGATCCATTTCAGAAAGGAGAGATGACCTTCTACTAAATGATTCTTGAAGTTCCTATCTTAAAGCCTCAACACTTCCCCTACTAATTATTTTGCTCATGAACAACCAATAAATGAAGAGAGCATAAAAAGTTTGAAAGAGGTTTCAGAGGTGGTTCTGGAGGTCATGTTCATCGCTTTTTTTCCTATATTCCATTTTCTAAAGCAAGTAGCACAGCCCCATCTAACAGAAGATAGAGATGTTAGGGTTTGATGGGTTTGTCTCCCAAGGAATCTTGTGTTGGAAGCCTGGTTTCCAATACATCACTATTGCAAGGAAGTGGGGCCTAGGGTGGCTATTAGGTCAGTGGAAAGGATTCAATCCTAGAAAGGATAAAGTCTGTATCAAAGAAGTATGTTGCCTTTCAGGAGATTAGTTTTTCTGAGATCTGGCTAAACAGTGAAGATACTTCATGTCTGTGGCCTCTTCTATGTGTACTGGTGACTGCTCACACAGGTGTCCCACCACCTCCCAGGCTATAATGCAATTCAAAGTCCTTACTAGCCATGGCAAACCAAACTTGAACTTTTCAGCCTCAAAACTGTAACTCAAAATAAACCTCAGATTCACATGCCTGTAGTCTCAGCACTCAGAAAGCTTAACACTTGAGAACTAAACTTGAGACTAGCCTCAGTACCACAGTGAGACCCAGTCTCAGAAACAAGCAGCAAGGTCCTGGGTTCAATCCCACTAAAAAAATTATTTCTATAGGGAGGGAAAACTAATGGAAGAAATGTACATAAATACAAATTTAACACTTAACTTTGAAATATTTTTAAATGTTTCAAAGTATTTGTCTTAAATATACTAATTTTATATCTACCTTTTAATATATTTTCTTTATATTTTAAACTATTTATATTAACTTTCAATATATTTTCTTTATATTAACCTTTCAATCTATTTTACTGACTGGGAAAAATGCTAGTTTTTGAGATATTCAGCTGGAAATGCTTCACCTAGAAACAAATGATCATATGTTTTAGCTCTTCCTTAAAATAGATGCCTGCTGTTCACCTGAGTAAAACAACTCAAACTTAAGCACTTCGAAGTCTTTAAAAGGCTTTCCTAAAGTATGGGCAAACATTAGATGAAGGCATTTTGTTGTTGTGCGTGGGTTTTGGGGACCACCCCCGCCCCTGCGCGTGCAAGTCTGTGTGAAAAGGTCAACTGCCAAATAGAAACAAGAACAAGCATGAAATGGGAGGTTATATGGCCAAGTAAGGGCAAAGGCAAAGCTAGAATAATTACTTAATGATCACATCACACATGACCTAAACCTCCTGGAATTGGGGTGAAATCATTACAGAAACACCAGTCAGCAATTCTTGTAAGACTCCTACATAACTAAAGGGTTCCTCCCAACCCTCCATGCAAAAGGATAACATTTATTTCCCTTAGAGGAAAACACAATCTTAAATACATTGTCCTAGCTTTCAAGGACCCAAAGGAATCTGAAGACATCAGTACATGCTCTAAATGTCTGTAATATGGCACAAGTAAACTGGTTGTTTAGCATATATAAACATCCCTCAACTTCTCTGCTCACTTAATCACCCCTTCTTTGGATCCTCTTTTTCTGCTGATTAGGTAGAAAGATGACTAGATTCCATATATTCACTGGTAGAATATATGGACTATAATATTTGATTAGAATTCCCCTTCTTGAAAGGTTAATGTAAGGCAAAGGAGCCTGGCATAGTGGCACATGCCTTTAATTCCAGCACTTAGGAGGCAGAGGCAAGCAGATCTCTTTAAGTTTGAGGCCAGCCTGGTCTACAGAGCAAGTTATAGGGCAGCCAGGATTACACAGAGATACCTTGTCTCAAAAAACAAAACAAAACAAAAAAATCAAAGGAATACCACACCCCAAAATATCTTTTCAAACAGTAAGGTGGTATCGAAGCACACAACACACAACACACAACAGGGAGCTGCTAATGAACAAAGTGGGCAAAGCAGAGAATAACACAAAATTATAAATACCTTTCATGTTTTCATCAAAAAGCATACAGGTACATAACTTTGCTATAATGAGGAGTTTTTAGGTTGTTTAAATGAAATATGTTCATAGATATTCATTTACTATTTGTTAATTAACCTGAACTTTTAAAAATAAAATCATGGACAAGACAGTTATACGTATCACAGAAGAAACTTCTAACGCTAATTAGAGAAACTCTTTTTCAAAGTGAGACGCATTACTGTCACTATGTGCATGTTTTTTGATCAGAATTTCATTTCATCTAAGGAATACTAAGTTGACTATTGCATATCATCTTCATGAAGAGCACATAACTTTAGAAAAATCACTCAAACTACATTCAGTGTCTTTTCCACAGTTCATCATTTCTATAGCCAGGTCAAATTCAGTCCTTGATTGACCCTTCAAATTTAGTAAAAACTGAGCTAACTGTTCTATTCTATTTGTAAGACTGATCCATAATGCTGTACACAATCTATAATCCTAAATGTATTCTAATCTAAAGTATAATTTAAGGGGCAATGAGATGGCTCTATGGGTAAAGGCACTGAGTCACCAGGCCTGATGTCCTGAGTTCAACCTCTGGGACCCACAAAGTGGAAGGAGCGAACCAATTTCTACAAGTTGTTCTAATTTCTACATGCATGCTGTGGCTGTGTGTGTGTTTGTGTGAACATGTAATCAAAATATGAAAAATTAAACAATGAAATAAAAATTAAAATTTTTATCATTTCAAAACCACTTGCTTTATCCACACACTGTATTGCTGGATTACAGATGTTAAATTTACTAATTAGAAAATATATTGCCTTAATTTCTCACAACAGAGAAATAAAGAAAGTGTCTAATATATAATAAAATGATTTAACAGAAAAATATACAGTGATAAAATTACACCAAAGCCAAAAAGAAGAAATATAAATAATGAACAGTAAAGCAGAATCTAAGGGAGGGAATGAAAAACAGTTCCACTGATAGGAGAATTGACCAATGTGTTTGTGTTTGTTTATTTGTTCTTCCTGAAAAGGACACAAAGAAATGACAAGATAAAGGAGTTGTTTCTTAGGAGACAGAAGTCAGAAAAATCTGTAATACATTCTGGGAGAAAAAAACAAAAACGTTCTCCATAGAGAAAAGCAGACTGTTCAGATAGTACAAGCTGGCGATTCTGAGAAAGAGAACTGGGACCTCAGTAATGACAGACTTTGATGATATGGTAGAGAAAGAATGGGACTTCACTTGAGCTTTAGGAGAAAGGTGGTGGAACCTTACTGGTTTAGGAATAACTGGTATCTGTGAAAGGAAAGCAATGCTAAACTAAAAGATATCATGGAGAGACTCTCTCTGTGTGCGTGTGTGTGCGTGTGCGTGTGCGTGTGTGTGTGTGTGTGTGTGTAAAATCCAGAATACCACAATGTCTGCTATGAGACTTACTCTCTGAAAAATGCCTGTATAAACAAAACCTGAATGACGGCAGTATCAATAGACACACTACTGTAGAAGTGAGAAAATCTCACTGGGTCTTACCCCCTGAGAAATTACAATTAATGACTGAACAGAGAGGGTGAAATACCCTCTCCAGAGATGAGTCCTCTCATTGGTTATGCAATACAAAGTGGTTAGCTCTAAAACCATAAACACAAATAACAAAAAGAAACTCTACAAATTGTACTTTTATATATTTTTATATTTGTGTATATGTGTAACAATAATAAAGAAAAGAGCCTATAAATTTGAGAGTTAGGGGTGGGGTTATCAGAGAGGTTAGAGGGAAGGAGGAAAAGGAAAGGAAAAGGTGATGTTATTATTTTTAATTTAAATGTATAAAAAATAATAAATTTGCTAGGCAGTGGTGGCGCACGCCTTTAATCCCAGCACTCGGGAGGCAGAGGCAGGCGGATCTCTGTGAGTTCGAGACCAGCCTGGTCTACAAGAGCTAGTTCCAGGACAGGCTCCAAAGCTACAGAGAAACCCTGTCTCGAAAAAACAAAACAAAAAAAAAAAGCTGGAAAATGGGAACAAATTAACTCTATATAATCAGAAGCAGAAAAACTAAGATTAGAACAATAAAAATGATATATAAAAGCAACAGAGAAAAATCAATGAAAACACAACATGACTTACTGAAAAGATAAATAAACCACACAGAGAAAAGAGAAAAAATAAAGTATATGTTTAGATTCTCATATAAGTCTATGACCTACTGTTATGAGAGTGAAGAGACAACAGAATGGGAGGAGACCTTGTTAGTTATCTTTAATAAAGACCTTAAACAAAGAACAAGCAATCCAATCAACAAATGGGCAAATGAACTGAACACTCTCAAAAGAAATAGTGAAAACAACCTATAAGTCCAGGAAAAATGTTCAACATCCTTAGCCAGTGGGAAAATATAAATCAAAAACTACATTGAGATTCCCGCTGAGATTGCCTCTCACTCCTTGAAAATGTTAAAGAATACAACTAAAATGAAAACACAACACTTAATGGGATCAACAGAATCTATAAACTTTAAAAACAAAACATCTGAGTAAGAAGAGAAAAAATACGTATAAAAAGAAACAAAAACCTTTGTAGGATTTATGTAATACCAGCAAGAGAAATAATATTTATAGAATCTTAAAGAAACAGTGGTGGAGGATCTGGAGTCATCTTAGAAGAGGGAACCTCAATTGAGAAATAGCTCTCTTAAGATCAGGCCGTAGACCTGCAGAGCATTTTTTAAATTAGTGACCGATGGGAGGGCCCAGTCCATTGTGAGTGGTGCCATCCCTGGGCTGGTGGTCCTGGGTGCCAAAGGAAGCAGGCTGAGCAAGTCAGTAAGCAGCCTCTCCATGGCCTCTGCATCAACTCTTGCCTCCAGGTTTCCACCAGTTTGAGTTCTGGCCTTTTCTTCCTTCAGGAGACTATGATTTAAGATATGTAAACCAAATAAAACCTTTTCCTCCCCAAGTTGCTTTAGTCATGGTTTCATCACAGCAATAAAAACACTAAGACATCTTCCCAAATGGTTCCATCAACTGAGGAGCAAGCATTCCAATGCATAAGCCTATCGTGGCCATCGTCATTCAAACCACCACAAACATGCTTTATGGGAATATTAATATTCTACACTCTGCCTTGTTTAAGTTTCAGAAAATCCAATGTGCATACAAACATTCAGGACCTGTAGCTCTTGGTAAAAAAAAATATTTGCTAAAGGAACAGGGAGATGTAGGTAAAAGTACTTGCTTCGAAGGCTTGATAAGTTAGATAGAACCTACACTGGATTTAAAATTTAAAAAAAAGTCAGATGCAGTGGTACACATGCGTCGTATCAGCACTCCTATAGCAAGTGGTAAACAAAGGCAGGAAAATCACATGGATGATCATGAACCTAACAGCCTGGAGTACCCAGCACAAGATCCTGCCTCAAAAACAAGGTGGAAGGAATTAACTCCCAAAGATTGTCCTCCTATTTTCACACATGTACCCTGGCACACATGTACCCCTGCTTCACACAATACATTACATACACTAGAAGATATTTAATATATATTTTTAAATTCTAACTTTTCAAATCAGTGTTTGGAAAAGGATTTCATAGTACATTTAAGCACATCAACAACTAGACTTTTAGCACAGTTAATACTAAGAAATTTGTGATCATTCAAAGGTCGTTGGAGGGCAGCAAGTGTGACTACAAAACTGAACATACAAACAACTTGCTACCACTTAAAAAGCACTACTACAACAATCGACAAGGGCACAGCACATCTGTTTTTTAAATTACTATTATTTTTATTATCTCATTTTTATATGTATGAGTGTTTTGCTTGCATCTGTGCATTCCTGGAACCATAGAGGGCCAAAAGAGAGCATCAGATCCCATGTAATTAGAGTTACAGATGGCGATTAACTATCACTTAGGTGCTGGGAATTGAACCCCAGTCTTCTGGAAGAGTACCAAGTGCTCTTAACTGCTGATCCATCTCCCCAGCCCTGACATTTCCGTTTTGTCTGGTTTTGTTGTTGTTTTTTCCTTATCCCAGGACAGGGCACATTCTATTAAAGAAAGGACCTAAAAATAATTGGCTGCATCATAACTTACCAATCAGCGTTTTATTCTTTTAGTTAAAGAAAAGATCAACAGGCTTTCTCAACTGTGAACTGCAATAAAGACTAGCCTGCCAAAATATGCCTATGGGTCCAACAGTGGTATGAATGGTACAGAGATGTGGCAGTTTAAAAGTAATTGGCCCCCATAGGCTCATTGGGAGTAGCACTATTAGGAGTTGTGGCCTTGTTGGAGTAGGTATGACCTTATTCGAGAAAGTGTGCTAGTGTTGGAGCAGCCTTTGAGATCTCTTTTGCTCAAGTTTCACTCAAGTATGACACTCAGATCATTTCCTGTTGTTTGTGAGTCAAGATGTAGGACTCTCAGCTCCTTCTCCAGCAGCATGTCTGGCTGCATGCCACCATGTTACACCATGATGATGATGGTGGACTAAACCTCTGAAACTGAAAGCCACCCAATTAAATGTTTTTCTTTATAAGAATTGCTATGGTCATGGTCTTTCTTCACAAAAAAAGAAACCCTAACGAAGACAGAGGATCATCATAACCTTGTATTTAAGGCCAACTCCTCAGGAGGAAACACTTGTCTAATACTATAAACCTGGCCAAGAACCCATTCATGGCTGAGAATCTCACAGGACCCAAGGATAAATTTACTACCTATTTATTATTTTGCTAAACGGACAAAGTATTAACATGTCCTCTAAAGACATATGTCTCTACCAGTGGATTAGTGCAACTCTTGGTCTTCATCAGATACGTTTCTTTGGGAAGTAAATAGAGTTAACACAGAAATTCAGAACTAGTGAAAACATAGAGAATAAGTGAGTATGGAGTACTTAACCACAAACAGGACATCTATATTGCACCGCATCCTCAAGGCTCAGGGGATGAGAGGAGACAGAAAAACTTTAAGAGCCAGAGGTTGAGAGAAAGACCTGAGGGAAGTGCTGTGCTCTGGACATGACAGTGCTGTTGCTCTCATGGACTCACAGCAGCTGTGGTTGCCTCCACCAGATCTGGACGAGACCAATTCAGTAAACATTCTAGCACCGAGTGGGGAGGGCTTCATGGACTTCTGTCCCTAACTGAGAAGCTCCAAACAGCTGATGGCTTCTGGAAGAGGAAGAACCAATTTTCGTTAAGGGTTCCTTACATATATTGTTTCTGGTAAGTTAACCATGCTCCACTGGATGGCCCCACATCCAGAAGTATATAAATAGCCCAAACTGAAGTCAGTGGGTTATTAGTTTTTTTTCAAGGTATACTAAGTTTGGGCAGAAAGAAAGTAGAGTAGACCTGAGAGGAGCTAAGGCAAAGATTCAGGATGAATATTATCAAAATACATTAGATGGCACACCCAAAACATAAAAAAAGTTTTCTGAAGAAATAAGAACTATGTATTATGTTCAAGAAATACATTAAGCTACCTAAGATGCCAAAAAAAAAGAAACCTAAGTATTGACAGATGAAAACCAACTACCAAGTAAACGGAAGCCATAAGCAAGCACATATAAACTATTCTTGTATCTGATAAAGTGGACTTCAAACCAAAGCTAGTCAGAAGAGATAAGGAAGGCAACTAGCCCTTAAAGGAAACAATCAAAAAAAAAAAAAAAAACCTCTAACAAATGTAAACATTTACACAGCAAATATCAGAGACCCATATTCATGAAACAAAAACCAAAAAGTAGCATGCTAATTGACTCCCAGGAGTAGATGGTCAACACAAAACAAACTCTGTGCTTTTTTGTTTGTCTATTGTTTTGTTTTGTTTACTTATTATGTTGTGGTGTAGGAGGGTTCTCTATTTTGTGTGCTTTCATTGGTTAAATAAAGACTCTGCCTGGCCTGTAGAATAGGACACAGCCCTTAGGTGGGCGGAGTAGACAGAATGGAAGGTGGTGGGAGAGAAGGAAGTGAGACAGATGCCATGATCCTCCGGCCCAGATGGATGCAGGTAAGAATCTTCCGATAAGTCACCACCTCGTGGTGACACACAGACTTTTAGAATGGGTTGAAATAAGATGTGAGAATTAGCCAATGGAGGCTAGAACCAACGGCCAGGCAGTATTTAAATGAATCCAGTTTGTGCGTGATTATTCCGGGTATAAGCCAGGGCCAAAAGCAGGCCGAGCAGCCATGCGACCAGGGAGTCGGGCGGGACAGAACAAAAGCCCCCCCCCCGCATCCTCCTCTTACAACAACATTGTTTGTTTTTCTGAGACAGGGTTTCTCTGTATAGACTTGGCTGTCCTGAAATTCACAGAGATACACCTGACTCTGCCTCCTGCTAGTGGGCCACCACGACATTGCTTGAATATTTCAGTTTTAACAGTCAAAAGATCACAGTCTATTATCTCAGCAACTAAGAAAAAACTATGTGGCACAGGACAAGCTATTAAATCTCTCCAGATTTCAATGGCTAATTTTTAGAATGAACAGAAATTAATCTCACATTTAACTATACTAAAAGTGTCTATGTTCTCCTTAACTTTCCAAATATTGACTTTATGTAGATTTCTCAATTTTTGGCATCATATATCTAACTTACTAAATAAGGCTCAGATTCCAGTTATTCTTAGACTAACTTAGAATATCTTTAAGCTAGTCACAATTAGTCATTTAAGGGTCTAAACTCTACCAAGGACTGCTTATTTTTATGATTAATATATAAGATATTATGTCTCTTTGTAGCATGCATTATATTTAAAGTATCTGAAATTATCCCATCAATCCCATTATTGAAATACAATGTAATAAACACTAAACATAAAGTACAATCTACAAAGGAATATTTCCCAGTTAAGATGAATGTGAGGCCCAGCAGGCTAGTATATACCTGAAATCCAATTCTGAGTAAGCTAAAGCAGGAGGACTTAAAGTTAAAAGCCAGTCTAGAATACAAAGCAAAATCTTATGGAAGAATGGGAAGAAAATAAGGGAGACAGGGAGGAAAGGAAGGAAATTCCATGCCTTTCCTTGAAAAGGAATCCAGTAATGGTCATTAATTAATGATACAGCCACACCACTGACAAATTTGTAATTGACTCATTTTAATTTTAAGTTTTCAAAAACAAAAATTTGCTCCAATAAATGTATATGTGTGCTTATTCTGCCACTTTAGTGCTCTTCCCTAGGAAATCCGTATATTGGTATCAGTGACTTTTCACAGACATTTAAATGCCACCACTAGAGGCCACCAAATACTTTTTTTTAAACCAACATATTTGTAAGTCATTCTAAGTACTTAAATCATTCCACCTTATTAGCAAATAACTATAAGCTTCAGTATCAATAACTAAAAAGGTTACATATGAATCTTCAAATAACAATACACACCCCAACCAAAAAAAAAAGCATATTTCACACAGTGAACAGGATGTCTGGACCAAAGAACTTTACCAGACAAATAATAAAGGGGCAGTGGGGAGAGGCGGGCTAAAAAATATAGAAATATCACTAGGCAGATACCTTGGAATCAGTGTATATGAACTAGAGTCCATAGTCTCTCTTAACAGCCAGTGCCTCTTGTAAGTAAACAATGTCTACGTGTATATACACGAACACAGTATAACAGATATATAAATTGCCAGAGTGCTTTCTTTCATATTACAAGGTATTTCACATATGCTTTTAACACCTAAGTTGCTATCATCTACAGCAGTGATGCAGCCAAAATTTCAACTTGCAGAAGATCTGGTATCAGGCAGAAGATATTAGCTCAAAAAAAAAAAAACAAAAAGAACCTCGGCTCTGCGTTCTTAGAGAGCTGCTGGGATGGTATCCTGTGTCCCCTTTTGCTTCTGGTGCCCCTTTCTCACTAAAGGTAGATGGCAAAATACAGAAGGTACAAGCAGTATCCAGAGAATTTATAGAACCAAAAAAAAAACTTACAAAATAAAATAAGGCTTCCTCTTATCTCATTAACCACCATATTGTATACAATATTTTTCAAGAGTTTTCAAAAACACCTGAGAAATATCATTGCCATGTTTTAGATGCTCTACTTTAAAAATCCTGACCTAACTTTTTAAAGGTCACAAAGATGTTTATAGTTTTTTTTAAAAAGTTATACCTTTGGCTTTTACCCTGGGTCTACGACAGATTTTAAATTGATTTCTCTATATAGTATAAAAATAGATCAAGATTAATTGTTCAGATGAACAATCAGTTGTACTAGTATTTATCTGTGCCATCTCTTCCATAATCACATTACTCCTGGAAACTCTATTAAAATTGATTTACACTGTTCCCCAATCTATTAACACATGTCTATCCCTAAGCCAATACCACACCCTGTTGATTATAAAGCTTTACAATGTGTCTTGAAACAAGGTAAAATAAACAGCTCCTTTACAAACTGTTTTGAAAGAAAATAACCCCCATAGGATCATAGGGAGTAGCATTATTAGATGTAGCCTTGTTGGAGCGTGATCTTGTTGGAGGCAGTGTGCCACTAGGGGTGGGCTTTGAGGTCTTAGAAGCTCAAACCAGGCCTAGTGGATCTCAGTTTCTTCCTGCTGCCTATGGAAACAAGATGTAGAACTCTCAGCTCCTTCTACAGCAACATGTCTGCCTGCATGCCACCATGCTTACTGCCATGATGATAATGGACTAAACTTCTGAACTGTAAGCCATCCCCAATTAAATGTTTTCCTTTATAGGAGTCGCCAAGGTCATGGTGTCTCTTCACAGCAATAGAAACCCTAATGAAGAAAGCTATATACTTATGTCTCCAATTCCTTATACTGTGTTTGACAGTATCTTAGATCTATACAAAAAAGTCCACATCATACATTTTTTAAAAGTAACTAGTAAAACATGTAACATAAAACCAACTGCCTGAGCCATTTTCACATTTATAGTTTAGTAGTGGTAGGTACATCCACATTATTGGGCAAGCTATTTTCAGAACTCTTTTTCAATCTTGCCTAGATAAAAATCTCTGACTGCAAACAATTTACCTTTTTTGACCTTTTCCTACCTACTGAATACCTTCGTTTTACTTTCTGTTTGTATAAATTTGGCTACTCTAATGCTACCTGTAAATGAAATTATAGAGTATTTGTCTTTTAGTGGCTCACTTGTTTCTCACTGTATAATGTTTCCAAGGCCAACTGGTACTTTCATCAATATTTCTTTCATTTTTGTAACTGAATAATATTCCATTGAATGTACTACTAAATGTTCATTTGTCTGTCCATCTGTTTCTGGCACTTAAGATCCTTTCACTTTTCTGCTATGAACATGTGAGTATAAATATCTAATTCCTTGCTTTAAGTTCTTTTGAATATACTTAGAAATGAAACTGCTGGTCACAAAGTAATTTTACTTTACTGAAGAACTGCTAAGCTCTTTTCCATAGCATTAGCATCATCTTACATTCCCACCAGCAGTGCACATGGATTTCAAATAAGATGACACTTATTTTCTGTTGTTTTAATAGTAGCCATGGGGGCTTGAAAGGTGGCTCAGCTATTAAGCGTGCTCTCAAAGGACTCGAGTTAAGTTCCTAGCACAATCACATAGAACTCCAGCTTCAGGAGATCTGACATCTCCAGCCTCCAAGGGCATTTGCTCTCATGTATACATAGCCACACATAGGCACATAATAATAATAATGATAACAACAACAACAATAATAATAATAGCAGCAACAACAAGAAAACAACAACTTAATAGTAGTCATGGCAATAACAACAACAACTTAATAGTAGTCATGACCACAATCTACAATGGCTTTTATTTCATTTCCCTAACGATAGTGATGTCGGCATCTTGTCCTAGACTTGTATCTATCTGTGGATTTTATGCTGTAGCTTCCCCGTCACCTCAGTAGTGTTGTAATCTGATGAATGGCTATTGGACATAGTAAAAACTAAACCACTTTCTACTGACGGATTTGCGCAATTTCTAATCTTCTACTATGTATGGCATACACATGTATGCAATACAACAGTGTATTTAAGTAACTGTTGAAATCTGTTCAGAATAGCCCCAGTTTATGCATCTTTTCCAATCTCACTTACTTCCAGAAAACATTCCGGTTTAATTAGTTATTCTAATTTCAGTTTTAAAATTAGGAAAAGATGCTGTAAGTAAAATCAGACAAGAGCTACTTTTGATTCAAGTTTTAAGATTATCACCAGAACTCAATGACATTGTAAACCTACTACTAGCTAAACCAAAATATTAATTAATTCTTGCTGAGATATGTATCAGATACAATTAAGTTACAGGGAATGGTGATATGAAGAAAGCAATAGGCAAAAGCATGACTAGGAATCAAGTACTTTTTCCTTTACCTTTCCTTGGATTTCCTCCATGGCTCTATTCTTCCTGGCTGCTAGTCAAATAAGCTTCTTTATTAACCAATACAGTGGTATATTATTTGTGTTTTAATAAATAAAGCTTGCCTGAAGAACAGAGGGCAAAGCAGCCACACTAGTCAGTCTTACAGGATCTCTGTGACTTCAAGGCCACCCTGGGCCACACAAGATTGAATCTATCTAAAAGAATCACACAAAGGTGATCCCAGCACTTGGGATCACATGCCTTTAATCCCAGCACTAGAGGTGGAGACAAGGGTGATATAGCTGGGCAGAGAGAAGAATATAACGGGGAGGACACAGGAACTCAGTGGACTGTGGAGTCTTCAGGATTCATGGAGACAGGATCTTGTCCATTTTCCATCTGAGGTAGAGGTAAGAGCCAGTGGTTGGCTGCTTTGCTTTTCTGATCTTCAGGTTTAACCCCAATATCTGTCTCTGGGTTTGTATTATTTGTGCTACAACCAATGGTAATAAAACATATTCACTGCATAAAGAAGGACATCCCACATTAGAAACCAAGTAAGTAGAGCTAAAATTAAGAAAAAAAATCTACCCACAAATTTAAGAGTTCCTGCAATTCTGCCTCAGGTTCAATCATTTGCTAGGACAATTCACAGAACTCAAGAAAATATTTTAATTACATTTAATAGTTTATTATACAAGATATAACACAAAAACAGTATACCACAAAGAATAAATTAGTGACATTTAAAAATCAGGGGTGGGTGGTAAACTGCTGACCTGACTTTAATCCCTGGGATCCACACGGTGGAAAAAGAACTTATTCTTTCACGTTGTCCTCCACTCTCCCTGTGTGCACAAACCTCTCCTCTGTCTCTTCTCTTCATTTGTCTTTCCGTCTCTCTGTCTCTCTGTCTGTCTCCACCCACATAAAACACACAGAGGCATGCATGGTAAATAAATAAATAAATAAATGCAATTATAAAAAGAAAAATGAAATGTAGTTAAGCTGGTGTATGGCTATAATTCCAGGATTCTTGGACAGTCAAGTAAGGAGGACTGTAAGTCTCAGGCCAACCTGGGCTACATAGTTAAGTTTAAGGCCAGCCTAAACTGGATAACAGACTTGTCTTAATTAGTCAAATAATTAAATTGATCAGATAGAATATTAATAGATAGAAGATGTTTAGAATCTGCAAAAACACTATAGCAAAGAAAAACTGTTCATTAAATTTATTCTCTTTTCCAAAGTACACACCTAGGTTTTAGCTGTTATCCTTTACTATAGCTAATGGTATATATAATAGCATATAAGTTCAAATGATATACACATTGCCTTCAAGTATATCCCTAAACCCACTTTTATTATCTGCCATTCAATCTCTTAGATTTCCACCAGATGAACTGCTGATTTCCAAAATAACCTACAGACTTCATTCTGAAGATGAAAAAACGTGCTCCTACTTACCCCATTTATTAACCTTAATGTATGTAAAAAGAAAAAATTAGCCATGACAAGCCATTACAACTTTCAGATTTTACCTTTAGGTCAGATTCAATGGAAGAGCACAGAAAAGAACGGGGCCTGTGCAAGTGCAGAAGGGCCTACAAAGATGAGGTGATGGGCAAGTCAGAATGAGAAGGCTGATTGCAAACAACATAAATTTATAGTGGGCCAGGCCTATGTAGTTCTGCATCTTTCTCAGGAACTATTCTAAGGCTTCAAAGCATCAGGTTTAGCTGTATCCAACATGGCAATAAAGCTTTGTCTAAAGCAAATTCTGAGAGCTGTACTGAAATGGCTGACAAGAGGAAAAATATATCCTCTATCATAAATGATTAACAATGCTCCTTAAGTAGAAGTACAAGTAACCAAAGTTCTAGCACAGAGTAAGTAAATGACTTAGCGTGTGAGAAGTTGATTACAAACACGGACTGCATTCTCTTCTTCAGAGATGCTTACAGAAAGAATTAACTACTTAGATGTGCCTCCTAGACATCATTAGATTCCCTGCCATGTGGTTTTATTACTTCAAAGGAAAAAAGGAGTGAAAAACAAAACTGTGACTACCACTACTACTTTCTATCCAGATATATACAATTGTTTTGCTTTAAATATAACTTTAAAATTCTTTTTATAGTCCTTACTATGTTGTAAAGCCATGTGTTCTCATTTTACACCAAAATTCCTATGTCTAAACCCTGACTCTAGCAGGATCGGGTATCCTTCCACACATATTTCACATCAAAAACTCTACCACCTTTAATATTGCAGTTATCACCTAGCGTCCACCTTTAACACACATGGTTTAGATGAAACTAGACTATATTTTGTAACTTTTTAAAGTCGTTTCATGTATTTCCAAACCTCTTTATTGGTTATATTATCTATACATTTTTATTCTAAATAATAACTTGCACAGCTAGCTCTTTATAACTACATGCAAAAACTTATATATGTTCACCTACTACACTATATCTTCTTTGAAAAAGAAATCATAACTCCAAACCTTAGTTAACTCTAGTAATAGTTAATTCTAGGATATAGTAAGCTCTCCTTCTTCTGTCAGGAATATTTCTTCAAAATAAGAAGAAAAAATCAAAATTTGCTTATATTCTTTCTTCACTCGGTTCCCTGCCCAATAATATTTAATATGCACATATTTAGATGGCATTTTATAACTTGCTCCTCTGCCCTCAAGGAGCATCGCACACTGGTCTACCTCTCCTATGTTATATCTTCAAAATACTGAAAATGGATTTTATTTCTCTTTTCTCCAATGCAAACTTATAGAACACCAAATTCATATTAAACAATCAAATCACTGGTGAATAATTTAAATAACTGAATTAATTTCTTTAAAAGTTCAAACTTAGAATATTTGAATGCTAACTTTTCAAGCCACAATTTTTTTCAAACATTTTAATCCTCAAAGAAAATGAGATATACTACAAAATGCCTCACTAAAGGCTTTCTGTGACTATTACCATGAATTTTCTCAACAACAGCATAAAAGATAAACTTCAGAGACAAGGCACCTTTAAAAGGAGCTATTGCCAAAACAATGCTATTTTCCTGATGTGCAAGAACTAACCAATAAAAGTATTTGTTGCTATAATTCTGCATAGATTGTTAGCCATAGAATATCCCTAAAAAACAATTCTCTAATGTTCTTTGAAATACAGTTACTAAAATTAACTTTCAACTTTATTTATACGACTGTCTGTGGCTTTGTGCATACCTAAAAAGCATGAGAAAAGACAAAAATATCCCAGAACTGGAAAAGCAGTTATTATGTTTGGTTTAGTTTATTTTCATATTTTTATTTTTAAATCTATCCAAATTAAAGCTCATCATCTCCAAACAAAAGCAGGAGATTTCTTTATGTAAAAATGGAAAAAATAAATTCAGTATCTTTTATTTATTAGTGAAAAATGTGTAAAATCCTTCTCTACAGATTACAAAGTTCATTCTTCAGGTTAAACATCTAATCCTTCACTTAGAATTTAAGTGCACCATGTGTGTGTTGCCTGAGAAGTAGAGGTAGCAACAAAAAACAATTTAAATATATGTTTTTTGATCCCATATTTGCCTCAAATAAGGTAAGCTGGTCTCTATTCAACAGCACAACCTATATTTTGGATATAATTTGGTTTCCCCTCAAGGATTTACCACTAATAAGACCTGGTCTGGAAGGTAGTGGTAAAATTTTTAAAAAGTAGGAGAGAATAATCTTTATGAAGGTCATTGGAGGAAAGAGTTATTTCTCACAGGAACTACCCCCGGTAGTTCTTATGGGAGAGTGGTTATAAAAACAGAGGGCCTGGTATCACTCAGTCTGCACCTATGGCGTCCTCCTGCACAGGCTCCACCATCGCACCCCACACTACAGAGACAGCTACTCTGTTTGGACTTTCAATTTTCAAAGTCATGAGCTAAATAAACCTTTTTTCATCTTGAGCAGTTATCTTTCAGATTCTATTTTTCCACTAGAACACAAATACTACTACAGTTTTAAATGTCACTTCTAACTGGGTGGTGGGAGCACGTGCCTATAATCAATCCCAGCACTAGGAAGGCAGAGGCAAGCAGATATCTGTGTGTTCAAGAACATCCTGGTCTACAGAGCAAGTTCTAGGCCAGTTAGGGCTGTTATGCAGAGAAACCCTGTATGAAAAAAAATTTTTTTAAAGGTCACATCCAGAACACTATATCTTGACTGAAATAAACAAAAGACTGAAATTGGATACTAGCTTTGCTGCATCCTACCTGTTAGACTTCACTGAAATTATGTAAACTACCTAAGCCTCAGTTTACTTACTTGTAAAATAATACACTACCACCAATCATCTAGTTTTTATGACTTCCTCCAATTATTTATAACTATTATTTATTAACCTTAATGTTACATGCTCAAAGTCATTCTACCTTAGAAATAGTATGAAGTGCTTTTCATGTGTATCATCAGTAAAGAGACTATCATAACAAACTTCTTAGAAATTGAGACAGACATCTTTCTTTTTGCTACTATTAGAGTTAAAATCACACAGTATATCAGTTATCCAAGTCATGCTGTTCACATACAGAATAATATACCTAATGTATGCAAGGATAGCATAAGACAATAATAGTTTAAAACTTACATCAAAAATTAACAATAATTTATTCAGTTTTTAAAATGAATTTCAATATTTAAAGTGAAATTTACTTTGTAACTGACAAAGTACAGGCACTAACAAATCAAAGCTGGAAAATTTCTAAAGAATAAAAAAACTGTGGGGTTATGGAGATGCTCAGTGGGTAAAAGTGCTTGTCACGTAAGCCAGAAGACCTGAGTTTGATCCCTAGAAACTAGAGAAAAAGCCAGATGCCATGGCACTCATTTACAATCACAGCACATGACTGTGAGATGGAGGTTGAGACAGGAAAATTGGCAAGAAGCTGAAGAGCCAATAAGCCTGGAGTATGCATCGCAGCAGCTACAAGAAGCAAGACCCTACTTCTAAATCAAAGTAGAAGGAGAGAACTGACTCCTGGAAAGCTTCCCTCTGACATAGACACAAGCACTGAGGCATGCACATGCAATATTGAATATTCCTAAAGTATTAACTAGTTTCCAAAGTTTTGAAATGCTAGGCCAAGAAGTCACATATAAGACTAAGCTTTGTTTACCTATGGTACCACCATTCCACTTACAGAAAATTCAATCAAGACCCCAAAATTTGCCTTTCCAGTCACTAAAAGGAATATTGAAACAGTTTTAAAACATTTATATCAGAAAAGCCTGGTTATTCAAACAGTAAGACTCATTATTGGCTTGTGGAGGCATGTGGGAGAGGAGAGAAAAGAATGCAAGCAGCTTTCCAAAAAGTCACTTTCCTTGGATCCTCACATTCCTTCCCCTTTTCAGAGCCAAAATTTCAGATTCACCTTTTCTATCCATCTTTATATTAGGCTGGATTATAAGAAGTAAAACTAAGCACTCAGTGAAGTTGAGAGTCATCTGCTAGGATAAAAAAACTTAAATTTTCAACATGTTTTACTCCTAATGGATACTGTTGAACCATGTTAGTAAGAAAAGAAACAATACAGGGTCTGGAGATATACTCAAAGCATTGGCTAATCTTGCAAAAGACTTAGGTTTGATTCCCAGATGGTGGCTCATGATTGTCTGTAATTCAACTTTTTTAAAGAATCGGAGAAATTCTTCTGCTTCTGGATATATAGGAAATCATTAATCTGTAATGCTTGCAATAACTTTAAATGGGAAAAAGAATATCATAATGAAAATTCCATAATTCATATAATCAATTATTTCTAATAACAGTAAACAATAAAATTATTAAATAGGAAAAGTACTATAGTATAAGCTGAAATGTAGCAATTTTTTAAAAAAGAGGACATAAGGATAAAGGCATGCCCGCATGCCACCAACTTACCAATTCAATTCCCTGTGGGAAAGGCGTGTCATCCCAGTCCTGCTGTGGGAATCTCTGAATTATTTTCCCCAGACCTCCTCCTGGCCCTGTTGATAAAATCAAAATGAATCACTTATAAGATAGTATAAAATCCTGAATGAATATTCATTATACTACTATTCATTTCCCAAAAAAAGATTTGAACAGATAGAGTAAACATTTCTTAAGTTTTAAGAAACAAAGATATGTGCTTCCAAATATAATGCTGAAATAACAGACAGTTCCTACCCTAGCAGGACCTAACAGAGATTCACCTACACAGGAAAAGCTAAGAAAAGTTGAGAGGCCCTGAAATCTAGACATTTACCACATCACGGCAATGACAGCCATCCATATCCCATTTACCACATCACGGCAATGACAGCCATCCATATCCCAATAAAAAAAATAATTTAAACTGGCAACTGAAATGGTACTGTTAGCACCAAATTTCAAGTATAGGTTATAAGTACTGTTATGTGTTCATTTTTAAGGCTAGCCTGAGACCTTACCATCATTTAAGCAGAGTTTTCAGTATCAGTACTACTGACATCTTGGGCTAGGTAATTCTTAAATGTGTTAGGTGTTAAGTGAGGGGAATGCTACCTTGAGCACTGTGGTATATTTATCAGCATCCTCAGTGTCAATTCACTGGAACACAACACTTACCATCTCCGTAAGGAAGTTATTATAACCAAGAATGAAATGTTTCCAAACAATGTCAAATATCCCAGGACTGAAAAATCATAGATCAATACTCTAGATCAGATGTTATGAAACTAGCCTGTGACATCAAAGAATAGATCAATTTAAAATTGAACTTTAGGAATATAATCTGTAAGAAAAATGGAGATATAAAATACATGTTAGATCTAAGTTGCTTTTTACATTCTCGCCAACTCCTGAGTGATTGAACCTGGTTGCTTCTCACATGCTAGTCAAGTACTATCCTACTAAGCCATATCCCTAAACCCTGCTTTTTGCTATAGCTCTGGTTCAACACCCAGGATTAAAGATAATTAATTAGGTAGTTAATTAATACCAGTTTGTTTTAATTATGTCCAATTTGAAAGAGAAAAGTTCCTACTTGGTAGAGTGTGACTTTTGAAATCTCTCCAGAAGCAACAAACTATTTACTGATTTCATAATATACAGTGTTTCAATAACATGATGACTTAGTTTGAAATGTTGACACATTCATAAATGTACATCAAAATGTAATTTATGAGCGGTAAGACTTCTTATTTGAAGACAGAAATTTGGCTAGGAAGTATAAAGAAAATGGAAAAAAAGATCTTTAATTCTAAACAAAATGTACAAAGAAGCCAGGTGTAGTAGTAACTGCCTATAATCACAGCATGTCTGAAGCTGAGGCAGGAGGATTACAACTTCAGGGTCAACCAGAGTTACACAAGAAAACTTACCCCTCCACACAAAAAGAAAGCAATAAAGATTTGGTTTTCAATTAACAAATAGGTAAACTGCTGTTACTGACAGTTTGAGGAATTTAATGAGGCACCTATCAAAGCTAAACAAATATTTTTTATTTGTTTGATTTTGTGGGTTATTCTGAATATTTAAACTGACTTCCCAAGATTATATTTAAGTTGTAATACCACCATATGGTAGCACTGACTGTGTTGGAAAATCTGAGACAACATTTTTCATAGAGAAGACTGTCAGATTTCTATTTTATATCCAAATAGTGGGTCATGTCTGTTAAAGTAAATGCAGAAGTACCTCCTACTTGGAGTACCTATTAAATGAGTCAAGATGACAAGAAAGAGAAAGACAGAAAATCCTCAACAGAAAACTAATCACTCCAGGAGTGAAATAGTGCTTAGCAGACAAATACTATACCCAGATAAAATGGAAAAGGTAGGAAGCTGACACTTATCCAGGCCTTTGTGCTTTCCTTTCCAGCTCCTACTCTCCCACTCTATCAAAAAATTCAAGAAGTATGATTACCAAAAGGAATCTGCATGCCCTTTAAAGGAATTGGGGGAAGAACAGCTAGAGAGGATAACAGAGTGATTGAAATAAGTCTTCTATGAAAAGATTACGGATGTATACTAGACAAACTACCTAAAACAAACTTAGAAAAGGTGACATAATGTAACCTCAGCCAAACTGTTTTCTTTCTCTTATGTTGGGGAAAGCTCTCTCATTTGGGTCCTGGTAGATGTATAGGGATATGTAGGCTAGCCACAAAGATTACCAAGTATCATAAGATAAACTAACTAGTCCTCAACCCTTGGCAAAGTAGCCATTCTAGCCTTAACAGATGATCTTAAAGGTGCCAAACACTCTATACAGCTACCAAATACTAAAGTATGGAGATGCTAGTGTCTATGAGAAAGATAAACATCTTCAAAGAACTGAACAGAGAGTAGGGATTAAGTGGGTTGAGAAATTAATACATTGCTCCATAAAAAATGTATTTGGTATTAATTTTTTAACAGTTGATAATATAACTGACTGCCTTCTACATGCTTAGAATGCATATGTATTCTGTTGGGTTACAAAATCTTAAACCTTGAAAACGCAATTCTAAAACATAATTCACTAAATGATCTTCTTCTATGATACAATTATCAAAACAAATCAGTAGTTGTCTAAAGGATACCTATTATGTCCATCTACCCTTATCTATGAAGGGCAGTAGTTGTATTCAAGAGCACAAGTTTATACCATTCAGATCTCAGTCTGCATAATCACTAACATATTACTATGGTCACCTGTCTCACTTTACTAGAATGATGAAATAATTTAGGTGACTTTGCTCAGATACTACCCATAATTTCTGGCATATATTAGGTACTTAATAAGATATTTGTTGAATCCCTTCATGATAAAGGTCTTGAAGAGAGCAGGGATACAAGGAACATACCTAAACATAATTAAGGCAATATACAGCAAGCCAACAGCCAACAT
>JAQHUG010000263.1:375371-399132 GCA_028555095.1 Dicrostonyx torquatus | reverse complement strand
CACACACACACACACACACACACACACACACACAGTCTGTAATGACCAGAAGAGGGTGTCAGAGCCCCTGGACCTAGAGTTACAGACTATTATGAGCTACCCATTATGAGCTACCCAACATGGACTGAGAACTGAACTTAGTTCATTGGATGAGAGTCAAGTTCTCTTAACCACCAAGCCAGCTCTCTAGTTCACCCCCATCCCTTTGCTTTTTAAATGCATATTATTTAAATTCTATTTGCAAGTGTTGGTGTTTTTCTTCTGATGCTAAGAATGAAACCCAAGGTAATTGCTCCTCTTTCTCCTAAGCTATATTCCCACCCTGCAAGCTTGTTTGTTTGTTGTTTACTTTTTCAATGTTATTTTCAAACCTAGAATCAAGCACTACCTTCTCAGGTATATTTACTCTCTTAAGGTCTTAGGTAGATTAGCGGACATTTAAATGGCCTTTTTTAAAACGAGGTTTTCACCAGTCCTAAGGTACCTGTCTAGAGGTACTATGTGTTCCTATCTACACATGAACACATTAGCATCCACTGAAGCTCTGCTTTGTTTTCTCACCCGGCAGCTGCCAGGCTGCTGAAACTGATAAGCCCGGACAAGGCAGCCTGATTGCGAGTTTGGCTGGAGGCCATTCCATCCCCTGAGATAACTACCATCATCTTCCACCAACAGGGAAAGAACAAAGCAAGTCCAGATTTGTTTTGCTGAAGGCTGGGAGCTGGAAGGGAAGAAGGCTACACAGCACACGCAGAGAGATGGCAATCTCTCTTGCCTTAGAAGATGGAATGGAGCTGATTACCAGTGAGGAAGATTTCTCACCCTGTACTCCTCCAGTGGCCTGCGGTGGGGTAAGTGGTTTAACTGTACAGTCATTTCAAGTGCTTCCTGTGGTTAGCCACTGCAGTTCAGGGAGGCAGTATGAAAGTTGGATCTGACCATATGTCCTGCAGGCAAGACCGAAGTGGGGTGGAGGGGGCCTTCAAATTGCATCTACCAACCCATAACAAAGGAGACTGAGAGCTGTGGTGGAAAATTCCCTGATCCATTGCCACATCTCTAACCACTCAGTTGCCTAAGCCAGAAGCTTAATGACTGCTACCCTTGATGCTGGTCTTTCTCTCATCCTCACACTCGTCATTAGGCCCTATTGCTCCTACTTCCCACACATCCACTCCACCCTCACATCTTCATCACCTCCCATCTTGATAGTTAGAATACCTTCCGTACCTAGTCCCCTCTTCATGAGTTCCATATATGGAAAATATGATTTTGTGTATGTAAAACATTTTTAAGATCAGGCTTTATGTATGCCAGGCTAGCCTTTGACTTTCAAAGAACTCGAAGATGACCTTGAACTTCTGAACCTCCTGACTCCACCTCCTTGTTAGGATTACAGGTGTGTATCAAGCTCAAGGTTTTGTATATGCAAGGCAACTGATGTACATTCCCGGTCTATACTGTGTGTGTGTGTGTGTGTGTGTGTGTGTGTGTGTATAAAACCTAAAGACAAAAAGCAGGCTAATGACTCTGTCTTAAAATTAAATGTGTGGCCGGGCAGTGGTGGCGCACGCCTTTAATCCCAGCACTCGGGAGGCAGAGACAGGCAGATCTTTGTGAATTCGAGACCAGCCTGGTCTACAAGAGCTAGTTCCAGGACAAGCTCCAAAATCAAAAAACCAAAAAAAAAAAAATTAAATGTGTGTATCAAACACACTATTTTCACGTAGAACTATGTCTGGGGTGCAGGGACGAGAAATTCAGAGATGACTGAAGAAATGTGTCGTAGACCATGGAATCTCGACATTCATCTGAAGTACCCGTGACTGCAGTTGCTACAGTATAAATAGGTACTGTGAGGTTTTATAAGCTGCTTTTAGTTAGATTGCATGTTTGGTGAACAGGCCTTCGCTACATAATTTTGCAGAGTCCAAGGCAAAATGAAAGTGAAGGAGCCCCTACTCAAAAGCTAGGAATTGCGAAAGAACTTTAGCAGAACATTAAAACAGGCACAGGCTCTCCTGAGTGCAGGTCCCCATGCATCTGAACAGGACGCACTTCCACAAGGCTGGCTGTGTTGGTGCAGTGTGTGTGCACACTGGAGTGTGAGGGTGGGGGTTCAGATGGTGAGGAGATTGTGTGCATTCTAATCTACCACCATCCTGCCCTTCCTGCTCCTCAAACCCATCTACCACATTCATTACTTGAGATGAGTTTCTTCTTTTGCTTCTTTTGGAGACGACAATGAGATCCAGAGCCTTCCTTGTGCATGCTAAGCACGTGTCTCACCACTTAGCTACCCCTTCCCACGTCAAAATAATCTTTGTTTATTCTTTTTTTATGATTGCTGTTGCGGTGATGGCACCTTATAGTCCAAGCTCAAAATCCTCCTGCCCCAATCTCCTGTGTGCCAGAAGTGCAGAAGTGTAACATTATGCCCAACCCTCAAAACTATCTTTTAAATTTTTTCATGTAAAATATGGGGTTTTTTTATTTCTGAAATCTTATTAATTTGACAGGACAAAAGGATCTTTGAGATAAGTATGCACCAAATCATTTCTCTCTTCTTTTCAAACCATTGTCTTAGTTACTTTTCTATCTCTGTGCTTAGTTATCATGATAGGGCTACTTATAGAAGTCACAGTTGGTTAGGTACCTAGAGTTTAGTTTCAGAGGGTGAGTCTATAATTGGCGGGGACCATGGAGCAGGCAAGCAAGAAGGCAGATGGGCAAGCGTGGCACTAGCACAGTAGCTGGGTCTACAAGCATGAGGCAGAGGGCTAACTGAGAATGATGTGGGCTTTTAAAGCCTTAAAGCCCACCATCAGTGACACACCTCCTCCAACAAGTCCATACCTCCTAATTTCCCCAAGTTCTGCTGTTAGTAGAACAGCCTCCTCTATGCCTGTTGCCTTCTGTGTGTTCTCTTTCATTTATCCCACAAATTACTTTCTTTAAGCTTCAGTGAGGTTTACCATGCATCTCTATCACATGCAAAGACTATCTGTATTGCCCATTTGTGCACAAGCTAGGCAAGCAGCTCCGTAGTAGAACACTTGCTTCGCACACTGGCGGTAAAGGAGAAGGAGGAACAAAACCATTACTTTTCTTTATGAATATGCTCTGCCTTAAAGCCAGGAGATAACAGTCTTCCTGTCTCTGCCGTTCTAAACAAGATGGAAGCCACAGCTACAGAAATAGTGCTGTTATCTGGTGCCAGGTCCATATCCTTTTTATACTTAGCTGATTTCATGTGCATGTTCTTTTTCTGGGAAGAATCTATATTTTCATTAGTTCTTGTGAGAAGTCAGATCCCCGGAAGATGCTCTTGGCTTTACATCCTGCCTTACTTATCCCCAGGAGACCAAATCCAAAAAGCTGATTGTGTTCTCTCTGTAAACCACTTGATGTTATGACTTCAGGATGCATCTTGAACCTTGTTTTCAAGAGAATGTTGTAAACAAGCCCTAGGCTTAACAGGCATGTTGTGCCTCGTGAATAAAAATGCATCATAAAATTTCCTGTTTGAAAAGAGACATCTGAGATCATTGTACAAAACACAGTGGCTTGCATTCTACTGACTAACGTTGTTAATACTATCTATTGTGTTTCATTACTTTTTAAAGACCTGAGTATGGCTTTCCTAGTTGGGGATGTGTACACACTGTTAACTAAGAAACAAAACCACACATTCAAAACAAACAAACAAACAAATAAAACCTCCAAACATTGCTAATAATTGGGTTCAGATTTAGGGCCTAAAAATAATTCAGTTAGAATGTGAGGAAGACATCAAAACAGCATTATTCAGCAAACTTTTAGAGTATATGTATATTATGTGCATTTTTGTGTGTATAGTTATCTGTACGTGACAGCATGTACACATCAACACTGTTTAAGAATTATTCTAGGACACACACACACACACACACACACACAGAGTGGATCCTCGTTGATTGCTGGGAAGATTTTAAAGGTGTTTCTTCCTTCACTTCCTTGCTTCCTCAATGTGAATTTCCAACCACTGCTTTTTTTTTTTTTTTTTTTTTAGTTTTTTTAGTTTTTTTCAAGACAGGGTTTCTCTGTGGCTTTGGAGCCTGCTCTGGAACTAGCTCTTGTAGACTAGGCTGGTCTCGAACTCACAAAGATCCGCCTGCCTCTGCCTCCCGAGTGCTGGGATTAAAGGCGGGAGCCACCACCACCCGGCCCAACCACTGCCCTTGAATGGATGCAGTTCTGTGAAAATATGGCCACCAGGACCCCACTGCCTTACTTCTCTAGACCTTGAACCCAGAACACATTCTAGTGATTTTTTCCCCCCCGTACTTGTGATTAAGTAAGGTAACTAACTCATTTTCACCAAAAGGGAAGGAAGAAGTGAGTAGCCAGATGCGGTAAATGCCTCATCTTCTTGCCACTCACACCCTCTAGCACTTTGGGGAGCTCATTGGCAGAGGCTGCTCACCCACACAAACCACAATCATACAGACGCTTTCGAAGATTCTTTTGACAAAATCCTCCAAGTTGCCAGTCTGGGACTTCACCTAAGAAAAGAATTGGCTTGGTTCTCAGGCGACAATCTCTGAAGTGCCAGCCCGGCAAAGAGCACCCAGGCTGATTAGGCACATGCCAAGGCGCTCAGGTGAGGATTCCTGGCACAGTGTCAACACTGGTGCAAACACAGGAGCCCTGGTGGAGCCAAGCCACGGAATCCCTCCTTCCACCCTTGGGTTCACTTCCTTGTTGAAACCACCCGGGGCTTAAAAAGGATTTGGGGGGCGGGGTGGGTAGCAACAAGTGGGGGTTCAGGGCGTAGGTCAGTTGACAGAACTAAAGCAGAAAGATCAGAAGTTCAAGGTCATCTTCGCCTACTTAGTTTCACAAGCCAACCTGAACTACAGGGATCCTATTCGAATAATAATAATAACAAATTTCGACTAAGAGATACTTGGCGTCATGTCTCAAACCAGAGCTAACCTCGGGTCACCGACTTTCCTCAAATGCGAAGCGAGGAGGCAATGAGATTCAGCCGGGCAGGATTCTCTGCAGACAGTCCCCTCAAGGCTGGCAGAGACTGGTGAGAAGAAGTTTAAGCTCACGAGACTTGCCCTGGCTGTGGGCCAATGCCCGACTGTCCTTGACCTCCTGGGCTGACAGAGGCTCGGACCAGGGAAATGAAAGTAAAACCTGACATGGCCAGCGGGAAGTTGGCGACAGGTAGGTTACATTCTCAGGGACTGACAGCTGCTGCGTCGACAGAGGATCCCGGGAAGAAGTGAAAGGAAGGGCAGGGGAAGAGACAGAAGCTAGAAAAAACTGTGGTGAAGTGCTCGGGTTCCCGAGAACCCCGCAGCGCTGTGCACTACCAGGAGTCGGTGGTGCAGACACCCCAGCGCCTGGCTGAGGCTGCTGCGGTGACTGTCCCGCGGCCCAGAAGGCCCTAAAGCGGCCAGTTCGCCTAGCTGCAGTCCTTTCAATGTTAGTGTCCCAAGCTCCTACCAGAACCAGAGCCTGGAATCTGTTCCCTGCCCCAGGTGGAACTCAGCTCCTGTTGTAGGAAGATTCCCCAGAATAAGTAACACAGTAGCCATTTCTTGCCCAGGTGCAATGTCCACTGTTCCAGCCTGGAGAGTGAAAAGTGGGTTGAGCCAACACGGCTCAGCCCAGACCTCGGTGTGGGCAAGCTCTGAGGGACACAATGCCCAGCCGGCTTTGCGCTGGGTCTCAGAACACTTAATGGCAGATCAGGTGGAAAGCTTGGAGATCTGCCTGGGACGCTAGGAAAAGGGCATGACTTGTCCTGCGGACTAGGAGCTGGGGTAGGCAATGTCTTTAACTTTGGGACCTTCCAGGAAGGTGACACGGGAGACCTGCCTGCGGAGCGGTGCCTTATTGCTCAGTTTGGCCCTAGAAGGGAAGTAAGTGAACTCAAGAATCTGTGAGGAGCCAAACGTGTTCGAACTGATTCATCATGAATTAGCACATATCTCTGGGCGGGGGCCAGAGTTCTCCTCTCCCCCTAGACGAGAATGGTCACCCCAGGCTTTTGAGTTCGGAGGCTGGCTTCCCAACTTTAGTGTGACAGAGCAATATCCTTCCCTTCTCTGAACTTCACTTTAGTACAAGAGAACCCCAGCTCAGGAGTGTGTGCAAAGATCAGGTTGGGATCTGGCTGGGATTTGCCGACGGTAAAGCGATTAACATACGTGAAGCATTAGTGTGCTCCCTGTCAGTCACTCCTCACGTTTACAATGGATGAATGAAGGCAGCCAGGCCAACTCGCAGGTTATAACCTTATAAGGCATAATAATAGTATTACAAGGAGGAAAACAAAACTGTCTTCCTAGTTTTGGCTATTCCTGTATTTCCAAATTGGAATGTGAGTTCTGAATCTTTAGATAACTACCCTCTCCAAACCCCAATTTTCAATTCTGCTGTTCCCAGCTTTGTCCTATTACGAAATCTTACTAGCTAGCCCATCGAGAAACCCTTCAGTCTCGGTCAGGGGGTCTGAGCCTCACTCAGCCGGGTGTACCCAGAGGGCAGAGGTGAGGGGTGGAGGTTCAGTCAGGTGCTAAACCGGCAGGGGGCGCGGCCCAGTTGGAGGGTGTGGGGGACGACGACAACAAAGCTCCCTAAGTCTAGGGTTTAGGTTAGTCATGTGTTCCACCCGTCCCCAGGTTCTTACAGCTCTATCCAGAAAGCTCAGATCAGCAGACTGAGCGGTAGAGGTTCTAGGAAAAAGATAGCCCCCACCCCAAGTTGTTCTGTTTCTCCTTCCCGTCTCACTGTCTGAACCCTAGGCCAGGAAATGGCAAAGGAAGTCCCGCAGCAGCATAATTTCCCAGAGCAGATCCCTAAGACCCCAGGCCACAAAGGACCTCTACCCCTTCCCCCATACCCACGGGCAAGTTGCTGGGCTGATCAGATTAGAAGCAAGCGCTCTGGAGGAAAGGGAGGGCTCCAGGGCAGAGCAGGCCCCGCCCCCCTGAGCGCGTATAAAGGGGCTGGAGCCGGAGCTGGCTGTTCAGTGGTTTCTTGGTGACGCTGAGCAGAACAGCTCCAGCCTTAACCGCTCCTGGATTCTCAGCGCTGTCAGTCTTGGACTTTGGGGTTTTGCCACGGTCAGAAGGACGTCTCGGACTTTCTCCTTCAAGTGCTTGAAAAATCATCCCTTCGGGAGGTAAGGACCGCTGGCATCCAGCTTGCTGGGGAGGAGGGCGGCTTTGCGAAAGGCCAAAAACTTGTAGCGTTGGACAAGGGGAACAAATCACTTTGGGGTGTCCACTGCAGAGTAGACCTCGTGCCCCAAGTCTAGCTCCTGCACACAGTTGGAGCTCTCATGAAATCTTGCCTCATTGGGCTACAATCCTAGCAGTTGAGTTGGAAACCTCTGGAAGCCTGGCACTGTACAGTGGCTTCCTTTGCCTTGCTTGTCACCCACCCGGCCAGTGCAAAAGCCTCTGGCGCCTCTCTGTGCCAGGGGGAGCTAAGCAAGTGGGCCCAGTAGAGAGCCGTCACCCCCCGACACACACACACAACACACACACACTGCCGCCGCCCTTCGTGCCCCACCAGGACTGTGCAGCTGACCTGGTTGCTCACACTAGGCTCCTTGCTCCTTTCCAGGGTATCTGAGCATCGCCACAGAATGAAGCTGGTTACTGTCACACTGATGCTCCTGGGCTCATTCGCCTTCCTAGGCGCAGACACCGCACGGCTAGACGCATCCTCGCAGTTCCGAAAGAAGTGAGTTTGGGACAGTCCTAATAATAGCAGGCACTAAGGGAAAACCGACGGATGGCCCAGAGGAGTTAGAAGGGAGTGGATACAGGAGCTGGCTGGGGACACCTCGAATACATGACAAACGCATCTGCTTGCTTGTGTTTTCTAGGTGGAATAAGTGGGCGCTAAGTCATGGAAAGAGGGAACTACAAGTACCCAGCAGCTACCCCACGGGGCTCGCTGATGAGAAGACAGTCCCTACTCAGACTCTTGTTCAGCTCCAGGACAAGCAGAGCACATCTAGCACCCCACAAGCCAGGTAACTATGCCCTCTGCAGAGGATGTGCCGGCTCCACTGCCCTGGCCCGGGGGAATTTTCCCGGTTGGACAACAGCTCTGATACCCGGTGGTTGGGGCCAAAGCCCTGGTTGATTAGGTCTCAAGTATCCTTCCTTTTCCGCAGCACTCAGAGCATAGCCCACATTCGAGTCAAACGCTACCGCCAGAGCATGAACCAGGGCTCCCGCAACACTGGATGCCGCTTTGGGACCTGCACAGTGCAGAAATTAGCCCATCAGATCTACCAGTTCACAGACAAAGACAAGGACGGCGTTGCCCCCAGGAACAAGATCAGTGCTCATGGCTACGGCCGTCGGCGCCGGCGTTCTCTGCCAGAGGTCCTCCTTGCCCGGACTGTGGTGTCCTCCCAGGAGCAGACACCCGCAGCCCCAGCCTCTCAGGCGCAATCGAATCATCTCCAGGCTCTTTAGGATTTAGGTGCGGTGGCAGCATTGAACAGTCGGGCGAGTGTCCCATTGGCGCCTGCGGAATCAGAGAGCTTCGCACCCAGGGCGGACTGAGACAATCCAGCAGAGATCTGCCTGGCTGCCCCCAGGGGAGGCAGAAGAACCCAAGATCAAGCCAGGCTCACGACAGAAACTGAAAATTACAGGCATCACCCTTCGGGCAGGGGTCTGAGCCACTGCCTTGCCCGCTCACAAACTGGTTTCTCACGGGGCATAAGCCTCATTACTACTTGAACTTTCCAAAACCTAGCGAGGAAAAGTGCAATGCTTGTTGTACAGCCAAAGGTAACTATCATATTTAAGTTTGTTGGTGTCAAGAGGTTTTTTTTTTTGTAACTTCAAATATATAGAGATATTTTTGTACGTTATATATTCTATTAAGGGCATTTTAAAGCAATTATATTGTCACCTTCCCCTATTTTAAGACGTGAATGTCTCAGCGAGGTGTAAGGTAGTTTGGTTCCGTGTGTGTGTGTGTGTGTGTGTGTGTGTGTGTGTGTGTGTGTGTAAAGTGGAGAGCGCCTGATTACCGCCTGTGGAAGAAGAAAAAACATTGTGTCTGCGTATAATCTATTTACATAAAATATGTGATCTGGGAAAAAGCAAACCAATAAACTGTCTCAATGCTGATTCATTCTCGGTTCATCCTTTTGGTTTGGTCTTGGTTTAGATCGCCTGGGAGTATTGGGATCTTTGCTCTTTGTTTTGGGAATCTCGTTATTTGGGAATCTTATCTTTCACGAGTTCTGTTGTCGTGTCCATGTGGGTGCACAGAGTGCGTGCCCTGGGTGGGAGTCAAGACACCGCCTCGCGTGGGTAGAATGAACCCTAGTAGTTAGGCGAGCCTGGACTCTCTTGGTTGCGCAACACACTCTCAATTTTATGGGTTTGCTCACCGAACCTGCGCCAAAGTGCTGTTTGGAGACTTATGGGGATCTTCGAGGCTTTCTAAGTAGAAAGGTTATGCTGCAGCTGTGGGACTTAAAAGCTTACCGCTGCAAAATGTTCGCACCTCTCTGGGAAACCCTCTGCTAATAGCCCCAAGTCCTCACTGGGCCCTAACGTCCATAAGTGGGGCTGTGGCGCCCCCTGCTGGTCATCGTGCGTGGTCCCTCAAGAGCGGTGGAGTAGTACGTGCGATTTAATAAGTTCTCCTACGTGGGAGTCAGCACACAGCCTTAATGAAAGAGGAAAGAAGAAAAAAAAAAAGCAGTTTGCAGATGCCAACCGGGCTCCCCCCCGACCTGCACGCGGGCTCCCGGTGCTGAGACAGTGAGTCAGCGCCCACACGCTGTGCAGCGAGCAGCTGCTGGCCGGAGGCGGGCGGGACGGACGTGCAGCCGGAATCGTGCGCCTCGCAGGGCCTGAGACCTTCATTGTTCCGTCTCCCCTTCCAGCTCTCCTCTTCCTTCCTCTTTCCCAAGCCTTTTTCATATTCCTTCCATTTCTCTTTGGCCTTCTCTCCCTCTTTCCTTCCTACTTGCTTTCTGCTACCTCCGTATTCTGTGATATGTGCTTGATCCTTAGCTTGAAAACCCAGAACATAGGGACTATCAGAAAGGGAGGCTAAGGCGGTGCCATGTACGTGCCTACCTAGGAGGCGCCGGCCGATTGTTCAGCCAATCCCTGAAGATCAATTATTGTGCTTTCCTGAAAGTTTTGCTGGCGTTTGAACTTGCTGAAATGCCTGTACCTCTACCTGGTTTAGTATCTCTGGAAACTGGAGGATGGAAGTGTTTGGAGATGGCATTTACAAGGCTCCCAGCTATGGGGCCAGATATTTTTTTCTCCTTGCAGAAGAAAGTCTATATATACAATGAAATGCACTGGTCATGAATCTAAATGCAGATTAGAGGCTTCTGCTTCAGAAAAAAAAAAGGCAGCACATAGAATTCCGCCGGCAAGGCTTTGGCTGTGTCGGCAGTGTTAGTCCCATTCAGTTCCGCATCCTATCTTACTAGAACAATTTCAAGAAGGTCACAAGTGCAGCAACAGACCATCCTGGCCTCAAGGATGGTCTGTTTTTTGACCTGTGTCAGACACTGAAGGGGCACAGGCCATGTATGAATAAGAAATGTCTAGAAGCTCCAATACTACCATTTCGGTGCCAATGGGTTCAGGGTGGTCTGAAGGGGCTCCGGAAACTGCTAATAGCAGAGACCACTTCGGCCTCATAGGCAGTGGCTCAAGCCATTCACTGGTTTTCTTTCTTTAAGCCAAGGTTTGTCCTGTAGCCACAGAGCCCTCCAGCTAAAACCTTACTCTGGCAGAACTTCAATCTGCCAGACAAAGCTGCCAAAGACAGGTTGGGCACCAGCTTAGGGGCAGCTGGGAGCAGAGAACAGGCATCTAACCTTCATCTGAGGGAGTCTTATGACTCAGGGAATTTAAGTGTAACTACAGTGGTTCAGCCCTGAGAGCACCCAGACAGCTGCTCAGCTGGAGTCTTTCCCATGGCTAAACCTGTGACTTGAGTCGTTTCTGAGCAAACAGAGACCCTCTTATGACCAGCCTGGTGCAGCATTTGGGATTAACTAAAGGTCACCGTGAAGCTGTGGGTCCTGCTCTGGGAACTGCTCAAGTAGCCTTCTGGATTTTTTTTCACAAGGTGTTGAGGGTTATCGGGATGGGGCCTCCTGATGCCAAGAACACATCATTTATCAACAGCCCCGAGTCATTTGTGAGCTGACTTAAACCTGTCTGCAGCCGAGAGGCCGGCAGAGTTTTTATCTGCAGCTACTGTTACTGGCTGTGGGAAGGGTGTCATCCATTTGCAATCAACCAAGGCTACCAGACAGTTTCTTGAAAACTTAGCACCAACAGGTTGTCTCAACAGCTAAGGGTGGGATAGAAACCCATTCTTTTTTTAGCACTCACTCTGGGTCAGACATTCTCCTAGCCTCTTTATACACTTTATCTCACTGAGTTCTTCTGGTGGCTTTGTGAAGTAGGTGTCATTATCTCTATTTGTAAATAAGGAACTGAACCTCAGAGACAGAAAGTAACCCAGGCAAGGACACACAGTGAATAGTCAGTCACTGGGAGAGCCTGGATTTGGACCCAAGCATTGCAGGCTATTTTGATGCTACAAAGACTTAAGTAAAATGAGATCATTTTAACCTTTAGATTCTCAGGCCAGATGTCCCCAAATGTCCTCTGACTCCAAAGATGGCTTGGGTAGGTGACTTACACCTGTGGTTCTGAGAGCTTCCGTGGGGCCAGTAGGCCGGGAAGGATACTCAACTCCAGCAGAGTTCACTACATGCAAAAGAAAGAAATGAAGGGAGTCTTAAATTCTTGGTCTTAGCTTGAAGCAGGGATTATAAATCAGGAATAGTCTTTTCCCATCCTGAGCTAAGCCACTGACCTCTTTGGTTTGCATTGCCAAATATAGTTAGAACATACACTGAGCAGCCTCCAGAGCTGGCTTCTGACAGAAGGGCCTTCTGAGCTATTCCTGGCCATGCACAGTGCTGCCCTGTAGTTCTCCAGTGGCCTGGAAGAACACCTGTGTCTACAAAACTGCAAATAGCATGTCCACCCTGAAGGTGGACCTTTTGTTTGGGTGTCTGCTGTTCCGAGGGAGGGAGCTACACAGCTGCCCCTCCTTTCCCCAGCAGAGGAGCAGGAGGCCTCCTTATCCTGAGTTCCAGGAAGCTGGTTGGAGACTTCATCTTCATTTGCATGGGAAGAAGGGCGAGGCTGGAGAGATATCTGGTGGTCCCACTGGTCTTGTTCCAGAGCTATTTTGGAACATTCTGGAAAAACAATAAAATGACTGTGGCGGCCACACAGGCAGCTGATTTTAGTAGACTATTGGTTTATCTAACAGCAGGAAGTATAGAATTGATTCAGCATAGCAAACTCACCTTTATTCCCTAGCCATAACCACTAGTAGCACTGTAGTCTATACTTGTTTTAGTCTATACTTTAATATATTATAGACACATATGTTATAGACACATAGACATATACATCTACCACACAGACAATTAAGAATGGAACTTTTGGGTGGGGAGAGCTGACTTAAACACACTTGTCAGTTTAAGGCAATTGTCAGTACCAGCTGCAACATTTCTCTCATATTTATTTTACATATTATATTATTATATATACTATATATTGTGTTATATATATTATATATTTTCATTTTCATGCCCTTAACTGAACCCTTGATGGTGGCCCTATCAAGGATTTTATTTTTGGCACTAGACTGCTATTGAACTTCCCGATCCTCCTGCCTTCACTTCCTGAGTGCTGGATTACAGGTATGTACTTCTACACATGTTTCTGAACAGCCCTCCTTAATAATGTTTGATATATGTAAAAGATAGCATTTTACACCTACATGTCTTGATACATAAATCTATTGTTACATTTTTTGTCATTTCCCAGTTTTTTTCACTCAACACACATAAGAAATTTTACTACATTTTATTTTTCATATTTTTTTAAAAATTAGTTTTTAGCCAGGCGGTGGTGGCGCACGCCTTTAATCCCAGCACTCGGGAGGCAGAGACAGGCGGATCTTTGTGAGTTCAAGGCCAGCCTGGTCTACAAGAGCTAGTTCCAGGACAGGCTTCAAAGCCAGAGAAACCCTGTCTCGAAAAAAAAAATAGTTTTTAAATTTACTTCTTTTTATCTTTGTGCATTCATGCTTAAGTCTATGTGTACAATATACATGTAGGTGGCTGCCAAGGTCAGGAAGCGTTTGATCCCCTGCAGCTAGGGGGACAGGTAGTTGTGAGCCATCTGATATGGGTGCTGGGAACTGACCCAGGGTCCTCTATAAGAGCAATAAGAGCTCCTAACCACATCCCAGTCTTTTTTTAAAGCATACAACTTAAATTTATTATTATTATTATTAGTAGTAGTAGTATGTGTATGTGTATGTGTGTGTGTGTGTGTGTGTTTGTGTACACACATACAAGCATCCATGCCACCACAAACTTGTGGAAGTTAGGAGAAAGCTTTCAGTAGTTGATTCTTTCCTGTACTGTGTCTCAGCCTCAATCTTTAGTTGACCACTACAAGCCTTTACCCACTGGCCCTTTCTTGTCTTTCAGTGAAGAGTACTTGGGTCACCTCTACCACAAGAAACAAGTAGATGAATGTCCAGTTCCAAGACCTCTTATGGAGCTGAGTCTGACTTTAAGAAATCAACTATACCCAGAATTTTCACCATTTAGTCCAGAGGCTCCAGCATGCAGAGGATACTAAGTTGCAGGAGGTGCCTTTGAGACATCCTTGTACTAGTTTTTGGTCTTACTGGAAGTGTGTGAGACTTCTCATCTCCCCATGACCTTGCCAACTCTGGCATATGGGATGGCTAATTATATATGTTAGCTTGCCTGGGCTATGGGATGCCCAGCTAGCTGGTAAAACATAATTTCTAGGTGAGTCACTGAGGGCGTTTCCAGGGGAGATTAGCATTTAAGAAGATCCACCCCCACCGACGTGGGCAGCAATCACCTGGTCTATTAAGACTGGTAACCGAACAAGAAAGTGAAGAAGAAAGGGAAATTCCCTTTCTTTTCTTGAACCGGAATATCCATTTCCTTCTACTCATAGACATTGGACTCCTGGTTTTGGACAGGCCTTACATCAGCAGCATCCCATCCCCAAAGACTGGGAACTACACCCCCAGCTTCTCAGATTCCCAGGCCCTTGGACTCAGACTAAATTATACCTTTGGCTTTCCTGGTTCTTCAGCTTGCAGATAGCGGATCTTGGGGCTTCTCAGCCTCTATAATTGTGTTAACTAATTTCTATATTAAATATCCATCCATCCATCTATCCATCCATCCATCCGTCTGTCTGCTTGTCCATTCACCCACCCATCTATCTATCATCTTGTGTTAACTCTCTTTCACTGGAAAACCTTACAAATACAGCTTTAATCCTTTTTTTCTGATGTACGATTTTGATGGATGCAAGAGTAAAATTATTCAGAGCTGGGGAGGCGACCACTGTGACAAAACACTTGCCTGGCATATTTGAGGCTCTGGGTTTGATCCCTAGCACTGCAAATAAAGAAACAGAACAGAAGCACAATGTTGCTTACATTCCCACAACTCTTTCCTGGTGGATTTTAACATGCTTACATTCACTTATTTATTGGTTGTGTGAATTTTCCCTAATGGGCTAGCAATTTAAAATGAAGTTGGATCATGTTTGCCAATTTCTTGCTTTTTTTCACTCATCTGTGTATCCTGGACATCTCTCAGTGTCAATAAACACATCTATATTCAGCATCATTCTATTCCCTTCATGGCATCTCATTGGATGAAAACATCACGGTTTGCTTCATCATTCCTCTCTGCTGTTACACAACAGAATTTCCCTGATATTTTTGCCATTTAAGATGCTCCTATATACATCTTTTTGTATTGATTTTTGGATCATTTCACAACTATTTTTTTTTTAGGATAAATAATTGGAAGCAAAATGGTTGGGGAGCAGAGGCAGAAGGATCTCTGCGACTTCCAGGCCAGTCAGGGCTATGTAGAGAGATCACGTCTAAAACCTGTCTAAAAATGGACATGATTGCTGGGCGGTGGTGGCTCACGCCTTTAATCCCAGCACTCGGGAGGCAGAGGCAGGCGGATCTTTGTGAGTTCGAGACCAGCCTGGTCTACAAGAGCTAGTTCCAGGACAGGCTCCAAAGCCACAGAGAAACCCTGTCTCGAAAAACCAAAAAAAAAAAAATGGACATGATTTGTACATGTTAGTGTGGGCATGAATATGCCAAAGCACACAGAGGGGGACGGCTTCTGGGAGTTGGTTCTCCTCTTCCACCGTAGACTGGGGGTCAGTGCGGAAACCTCAGAGGTCAGGCTTTTACGGTGCCTTTACCCACTGAGCACCTCACAGGCCCTCATGCTTCTGATACAGTTCTTTATGCTGTCAATACTTTTAAGAATATTTAAGTTACAATCTTATTCTAGTAGCACAGTTATCATTATCAGCTGACTCTTCTTCATGCTTCATTTCCTATTACAGTTTGAACTTTCTGGTTTATTTTATTAAAGCTTGGTCTGTGGTGACCGTGTGGACTGAGGTGAGTCACTGCACACAGCTTGTTTGCTTCTTTTTGAGACAGGGTCGTGTGTGTGTGTGTGTGTGTGTGTGTGTGTGTGTGTGTGCGTGCGTGCGTGCGTGCGTGTGTGTGTGTGTGTGTGTGTGTGTGTGTGTGTGGTGTTTAAAACAGACAATAACCTTTTTTCTCTATGGAGATCAGACTGTCCTGCTTCCGTTACTTTCTATTGTACGGAGCAGTGACATTCAGCCTGTGTCTTGCCTTGAATGGCTCCATTTGTAAACAGCAGTCGGCTGCAGACTGAGTGCAAAAGCTTAAGCAGAACGAGTCTGCATCTTGTTTGCGGAAGCCAATAACTGGCAGAAATACTGAGCAAAGACTATAAATAACCTTTACACACAGAAAACACCACCACCTATGAAGTTACCCAAGTCGATTAGGAGCACACGGGTTTATCAAAGGCCTGTCAGGAGAAAGCAGACTTAGGAATTTATCAAACACAGCAGACCAACAGATGGTGCGAATCCTCTTCTGGTTCATATAAAAAGAGGGACACCTAGCACCGGGGAGCAGCACCGGTCAACCCATCGTTAAATCCGCAGGTTCAGGTGTTCTGCTATCCACAGATGAGGAGTTCCTGAATGCCAGACTTTGTCCTTAGAGCTTCAACTCTGCCAGATCTAGCTCTGTGCCTGGACCAGCTTGGGGACTGCATTGATGCCCAATTCTTTGTGTTAGCTCTGGACTCTGTCACTGGAACCCTGTTGCCTCGCTAACCCTTTATTTGCTACTCTGTAACATTACGTGTGTGTGTGTGTGTGTGTGTGTGTGTGGTGTGTGTGTGTGTGTGTGTGTGTGTGTGTGTGTGTGAGAGAGAGAGAGAGAGAGAGAGAGAGGTGTCATGTGTGGTCTGAGAGTTACTGAAATTTGAATAAACAATTTGCGTTTGCCAAAGGCTGTGACTACCAAGAGACAGCAGTTGTACTTGGTGGTGTAAAGTCAAGGTAGTTGATACAGCTTGAGAATTTGCTATTCAATAAACCATGATGTGTCCTCTCTCTCTCTCTCCGTTCCTTCCCTTCCTTCCTTTCTTTTTTTTTTAATTGATTTTATTGAGCTATACATTTTTCTCTGCTCCCCTCTCTTCCTCTCCTCTCCCCTTCAACCCTCTCCCATGGTCCTCATGCTCCCAATTTATTCAGGAGATCTTGCCTTTTTTAAAACTTCCTATGTAGATTAGATCCATGTATGTCTCTCTTAGGGTCCTCATTGTTGTCTAGGTTCTCTGGGATTGTGATTTGTAGGCTGGTTTTCTTTGCTTTATGTCTAAAAGCCACTTATGAGTGAGTACATATGATAATTGTCTTTCCGGGTCTGGGTTACCTCACTCAGTATGATGATTTCTAGCTCCATCCATTTGCCTGCAAATTTCAAGGTGTTATTATTTTTCTCTGCTGTGTAGTACTCCATTGTGTAAATGTACCACATTTTTCCTTATCCCCTTCCTTCCTTTCTTCCTTCCTTTTCTTTCTCTTCAGACAGGCTCACTATGTAGGGCTGGCTTGCAACTGGCTTGCTTGAAACTCAAAAGACACGCGCCTGCCTGGTCTCCCCAGTGCTGGGATGAAAGGTATGTGCCACCACCAACTGACCCAGGTATGCTTCTGACATAGTTCATAATTTATGTTGTCATTGGCCTCCATGCAAAGTCATTTTCTGCCTTAATACTTTAAAACATCCACTTTTCTTATAATGATCTCATGGTATTTTTAATCCTTTAAACATCTTAATGTAATGGAATTTATTTTGCTTGTGGTGAAAGGCAGGGATTTGGCTTTATTCTTTCTGCAGACCGTCAGCCATGCGTATGGAATAAGACACAGCTCTGTACACTGCGTTTTTCAGCATCCCCGGAGGAGTCTGAAGTTCTCTGCAGAGACGGCAGGGAGAAAGCCAGCCAGGCTCTTTCTCCAGCTTCCAGAGGATAGCTCCACACGTTTCTGTTTCATGTGTTGAGGCTTCAGGTCAGGTTTTCTTTGAAGAGAGAGTTCATTGGCTTGTAGATGAGGGCTCTGATAACTTCTCAAACAGTAAATGTTTGAATGTTTCTTGCCCTTTAACGCTCTTCTGCCACTCAGTCTGTCTTTTCAGGCACTAATTTAATAATATTGAAAAACCTTTTCTGGAAGTTTTCAAAATCATGAAAAAGATAGAGATAATAAAATACAGAGTCTCGTATTTATTATTAAAACCCAGCACTGGCCTGTATGTCATCCCATACTTGGGAGACTGAGGCAGAAGGGGTTTCTCAAGCTCAAGGCTAGCCTGGGCTACATACCAGAATCAAAACAGTCTAACAATTACTATGATTTGTATATTCTTGCTTCTTTTTGTTCCTGTTCTCTTCATAAATTCCTTCCTCTGTTCTTTTACTTTTCTTTTTCCACTCTTCTTCATTGTAGCATTTGCCCCAAGTCTCATTAGACATCCCTTCAAAAAAATGAAGTCTTCTTATATAACCATCACTTAACATAAACAATAATTCTGAGGTACCATCTCAAACCCAGCCTATAATCAAATTTGTACCCAAATGTATTTGACAGTTGTTTGTTCCAAATAGATGCCGAACAAATTTGTTCAATCTCTAACCATGTCTTAATCTAGAGCCAACCCCCTTCCCTTTTATTTTCTTGCCATGACTTCTTGAAGGAAACAATGTATTCATGAGTATGATTCAGACCTTCTAGTACACAGACAGCTCTAGAGTCTCCTCTTTGCCACCCCCTTCCCCGTGAGGCCCCAGCAGGGACTGCCTGGCCTGCCGGGCATGGGTGGGGCAGGTGGCATATTTACCAGTGTTGCAGTCTTTCTTACATAGAAAGAATCTTGCAATGTCGTTCCTCCTGCTTTGCTATGCTGCATTTTTTCCACTTGACCTTTCCCCTAGTCAGCAGCATTGCCTCGAGGAGAATTAAGATTGGTGTAACTGGGACACAAGGAGAAAGAGTCAGTCTGAACTAAGCCAGTCAGTGTTGTTTTCAGGCTTTTAAGTAGCCCCTTGAAGCCCACATCAGAAACAATGGTCTGCAAGTCAAAGCCTTTTACTCACAGAGAGGCAGGTTTTGTTGAGAGGAGAAAGGCTCTTCAGAATCAAAAGGGAAAGCCGGAAGCTCCGGAGCTTGGGCTTCACCCATACTGGAAGAGGCTGGTGGGAAAGTGTACTGAGCTCCTCACCCAGTCCTCTGGGGATCTAGGAAGTAGTGGGAGGTGGAGAGGTGGAGAGAAAGGACAGAGGGTAGAGAGGAGCATCCAGCCTAGACAAGGCCTCATGGGGCCCAGTCACATGCCCATAGTCGCTCCTAGCCACCTAAATGGGTCTAGCTGTTCTGAACAGAATCCTATCAGACGTATTCCTTCCCACTGCTGGGATATGGTCATCCACAGCAGCCTTCAGGCCCTGCTTCAGCACTGATGAGCCGTCTATCCCCAGACTCATCGTTGTTGAGCCCCCCCTTTCTTCCATCCAGTTTGTTCCACACCATAAAAGACACCAGGAGCTTCCTCCAGCTTGGGAGACTAAAGAGATGGTCACCTACCTCTGTGTTAGGCTGACATAGGACTTTGGAAGGTTCACACTAAGCTGTCTACAAGTCACGAATGGTCCTGGATCCCCAGACTCGTGTTGCTTCTGTGTTGAGCCTAGTTGGTAACCTTTTGTCTCAATTTGATGGACGCCAGTTGGAGCCATGATCCTTAACCTCTTTCGCCTATTAAGAACATATGAGGAGCTTTGCAGAAACTCCTGATAGGAGTGCCATGCCAAACTAATCCAACTAGACGCTCTCTGGGCAGGGCATGGTGCCACTGCTATTGTGCGTAAGATTCATCTTGCGAGGCCACTCCACTTTGTTCAGTTCACACGTTGTCATTCTTCAGCAGTTCCAAAAATGGACCCACAACAGATTAGAACAGGAGTCCATTGGTTTGTTTGTTTTAGACTTAGGGTGGCAGCCACTGGTCCAGCCAGAGGCAGAAGGGTTAACAGCAGCAGAAGAGAAGGGCAGGTGTTTGGAGTGAAGACAAGCAGCAGCAGTGGGGAGAGAGCCAGCTGGTGAGGAGCTAACACAAAACAGGTGTTCTGATGGCCCGTGTAGGCATCCAGGAGGAACTTCAGCATGTGACTGGATGCCAAGAATGGCAGCGAGCAAGGCAATGTGGCATTAATTGGTAGTTCCAAGCCTCAGGCAGGACTGCAAGCTCAAGGCCAACCTGGTTTCTATATTGAGAACCGCCCCCCCCGCAAAGATAAAAACGGCAGCAACAGCAAAAACTAAGTAATAAATAAACAGATAATGAGAAGAATGACAGAGAGCATTCTAGAAGCAAGCATGTCAAAGAAGTCAACCTTGGAATTCAGAGAGAGCTGGAGTTGCTGCTTGTCTGGGGTTGAATTGGGCCCTCCACTCATGTGTTAAATTCTTAATCCCCAGAATCTGAGGATACAACTGCCTTTGAAGGGAAATTCAGAAGCATTAAGAGGGCTGGAGAGATGAATCAGGAGTTAAGAACACTGCTGCTCTTGCAGAAGAACAGGTTCAGGGCCCAGTATCCGCATGGCGGCTCACAAAACTCAGTAACTCCAGTGACAGAGACTCCGATGCTATCTTCTGCCCCCACCTCCAGAAGCAGCAGGCATGAATTTGGTGTATATACATGCATGCAGGTAAACACTCATACACATAAAATTAAACAAACAAATGTTTTAAAAAGGAAAAAACCCAGATTTTTTGGGGGGAGTGGGGGAGAGCCCTAATCTAATTTGTGTCTTATTTCTATTTGTTTTTGCGGCCTTGAATTTAAGATTCTCCTGCCTCCACCTCCTGAGTGCTGGGATTACAGATTACAAAATCCCCCACACTGGGATTTTGTATTTCCAAGAAGACCTGTCCCTAAGTACACTGAGAGAAGCTGGCTACCTGCAAGCCAAGGGGAGGAGAGATCCAGCCTGCAGAATCACAAGGAAATGATCTCTACTGCTTAAGTTACCAGCTTTTATTCAGCCTTTTGTTGTAGTCCCAACAAATACCCGTGGAAGGGATTTGCAGGAACAGGGTAGGGCTACCACCTCAGAGACATAGTACTGCGGCTAGGTCTCAGCCAGTTATGTGACAGGGACAGCAATTCACTGAACCTGGAACTCAGTGATCCCGCAGTGACCAGTCAGTGCTAGGGACCCTCCTGTCTCTACCTTCCCTGTGCTGGGATAACAGGCACACACACATTGCTGTACCAGTCTTTTTATATGGGAGCTGGGGATCTGAACTCAGGTCTTCACACTTGTACAGCAAGCGCTTTCCCCACTGGGCCACCTCCCCAGTCCTTGGATTTCATTCATTCATGAACAATGTTACAGTTTTTGAGTTTACTCTGTGCTGGGCACTTGTTTAGGAGGGTCCAGATGAGAGAATATGTTGGTGTGAATTGGAGTGTATAGAGAATGAGGTATTGACACCAAAACAACCAATCCTGGAGGTGATAATAAGTCACCTTAGTCTTGCACATAATTTCTTGCTAAGGAATTCAGAGACCTTATTTGCAAAGAGGAAACTGTGAGAGCTGGACCAAACAGGTATCTATACCCATTCTGAGTATAGGATTTTTTTTTTTCCGGAGACGGAAGTTGGTTTTCTGTGCTAGTAGTTTCTACTGGCCCTACATGAATGAACGTAAATGTTTCTGCTGAAGGCCCCATTTCTGCTCTTAGAGTTAATACACAATATCCGAACTGTATCTTTCTGAATGTTAAAGCTTCCCCACCCCGAAACTGGGAAGCTGGTATTTCCAGGCAGTAACCCCCGTACCACTATAGACATCTGTACCACTATAGACAAGCAGGTTCCCTAACTTAGACCACACTGGCTCTTCAGCCCTATATGACCTTGATTGAGGGAAAAAGGTCAACAACAAAAATGTCTTCCAAATTAATATTGTTGTCCCCAATGAGTATCTGTCCAAAATTCCTTACACGAGTTTTTTATTACGTGATAGACAACTTATCAACCTCAAGTCAGCAAACTCTCGTTAAAAATTGGGAAGCTTCTAGAGTAAACTGTCATGCTGGACATGAGAAGCTGATAATGGGAAATAACCGTGTCTCTAGGATCCTGTTGCTTGGACACAGGCATCCCTCCATGCTTTATCGCTGGAGGACTCCTCACTCACCTCATTATTTGAAGCACTGAAGTGGTGTGAGAGTCCCAGATAGCCTGGCTGATTTATACTCTGGCCTTGTTTCATTTGGCAGGCGGTAGAGGGGAGAGTAAAGGACTTGGGCTTTGAAGTCAGACAACCTTGAATTTGCACACTGACTCTCCCTCCTTCCAGCCCTGTAATTGTGGGCAAATCTCTTTAACTTCCGTCTCTGTTTCATTAGCTATAAAGCCAGGGTGATCATATTTACCTTATGGGCTTGTAAGGGTGAAGGATACAAAGTATATGAAAGCTTTAACACCTGGTTGGCAGGACACTCTATGCCCATTAACCGGCAACTTTTAAAAATAGTACAAAGTAAAGATGTCCTCACTTAAAACAAAAAGCATCTGCTCTTTTGTGTGTTGGTGCATGGGACTGTGTGTGCACATGTGTGTGTGCATGTGTGTGTGGTGTATGCCCACACGTATGCAGGTGCACACATATGGAAGCCAGAGGAAGACCTTGGGTCTTGTTCTGTCCTGTTCCTTAGTCTCTTGAGATAGGGTCTCTCATTGAGACAAGAGCTAGGCTGACAGTCACCAAGTCCCTGTCTCTGTCCTGTCTCCCCCCCCCACTCCCCAGGACAAACACACTGGCTTTTCCTTTGGTTCTTGGGATCTGAGCTCAGATCCTCATGTTTGCTCACCCAGTGCTATTCCCCACTGAGCCATCTCTTCAGCCCAGACCTATTCTTCCTCCAACCCATAATAGAATGCTGAATAGACCAGTTTAGCTTAGATAATTTATACAAGGAACCAGACCTGAGGACCTCTAACTCTCACCCCCAACTCCAATATTCTAAGACATTTTATTCAGGGAGAGATGAGCATCACAAAGCCCCAGAAATGCAGCCATCTTTCTAAGCAGTTCCTCTGGAGACACACTGTGCTCCTTAGAACTTCTACATCTGAAGCTTACAAGACCCAGTTTGCCCAAAAAAGCCCAGGTTGGAAGAGGAAGCCTAGAGAAAGAAGACCAGTTAATTCATGGCTGCAGAAACAATTCTTTTTTCGGGATAACAATGAGAGCAAAGGGACACTTGACCCTTCCAAGATGTTTTCTTAGTGTGAAATACAAGGGATACACACAATCTTGCTTTCTGACAGATCCTTGAAAATAATTCTGGCATATTAACGATCCTCTTAAAATACCAAAGATTGGGCCAGAAGGGAACTTTTCTTTCTGAACAATGATTGGGAAGGGAATTCTAATGAATATTTTGGCACACAGATGTCATTTTCTGGCTCTTCCAGGACCTAAGAGCAGTGGGTCATAATTAAAGCTGTTGATGGCAACTCCAGACAGTCAATCCAAATGTTTTCTCCATGCTGTCAATTCTCTGCATTAAATGATTTAACATCATGTTTGTGTAGTTGAACATACACAGAGGGAAAATTAAATGTTGATATGAATTCTGGAGCATTTCTCCAAAAGATATTGCTTATTACATCCATAGGACTTGTACAATGTTTTCCTTAGCTGATAAATTGAAATGTCCCCTTCCTTAAAGAGAGCAGAGACGTTCATCCTGAGATGTCAGGATGAGATAACATTGCCTGTCTGTTTCCCTCCCTCCCTCCCTTCCTCTCTCCTCTTTCGTATTAGGATCTCGTGTAGTTCAGGCTGGCCTTGAACTCACTAAATAGCAGAGAATGACCTTGAACTCCTCATCTTTCGGTCTCCACCTCCCTAGAATGTGCCACCACCCCTGGTTTATGCAGTGCTGGAGAGTGAATATAGGGATTGACATGTTAGGCAAGAATACTACTAACAGCCCCAAGATCACGCTTTCTGCAGGAAAGTAAAAATGACTCATATATGTGTAGCTGAAGCCATACATTAAGACAATGAAGGTTGTCCCCATCCAGTCCACCACCTTTCAGGAGGCTCTCCCAGGCACTGTTGGTGCTGCAAGTTCAATTATGTAACTTAAAAGGCT
>JAQHUG010000263.1:315211-341040 GCA_028555095.1 Dicrostonyx torquatus | reverse complement strand
GTGTGTGCACCTGGCGGTCAGAGGTCAACTTCAGGCCAGTATGAATACACACATGTGTGTGCACCTGGAGATCAGAGGTCAACCTCAGGCATTCCCCAGGCACTGTCCACCTTGTGTTTTGAAACAGGGTCTCTCACTGGGACCTGGGGCTAAAGTGAGCCCCAGGGATCCTCTTGTCTCTGTCTCCCTGTGATGAGGTTACAAGTACATCACCATGCCTGGCTTTTTAAATTTAATATTTATGGGTACTGGGATTAAACTCCGATGTTCATGCTGCACAGTAAACACTACCAATTGAGCCATCTTCCCAGACCTTCTGCATGGTTTTAATGGAACACTCATTCTTGGAGCCTGTATTAGATATCTGTTGTCCCATTTAAAAAAAAGTGGATTCCAAGACATCAACTTAAGATAACACACATTTATTATTCATTTCACAATTTGTATGAGTTAGGAATTCAGCCATGGCCAGCTGGATCCTCTGACTTAGGACATGTCACAAGAGTGTGATTGAGGTTTTTGGAAAGGGCTGGGGTTGGGGTTCTCATCTGAAAGTATGGAGAATAGTCTATTTCCAAGGCCGCTTGCATGGTTTTAGGGAAGAATTAAATTCTTTAAGGTTTGTTAAACTGAAGGCCTCAGTTTCTTCTGGCTTTTGGAGCCTCTTCAACAGGGCAGTTAGCTTTCATTAACGCTAACAAGAGCAATGGAGAGATAATACACCACATGCCTTTGTAACTTAATGATGAGAAAACTGTTCTCTCAGTGTTGACATGCTCTAATTAGTCAGCTGCAAGTTATTCAAGGGGATGAGGTTGCACAGGCTATAAGTCCCAGCAGGTAGGGATCTCGGGGGGGCATTTTCTTAGAGGCTTCTTACCACAGAACCTAACCACTATGTTGTGAGAAAGCCAGAGGGGGAAGGGGCACAAATACTAGACAGATGAGTAAAAGAATACTCAGATAATTCCTGAATCCAGCCATTTGGTAATCAATCCCCAGACGCCGAGGCTCTAGACACTGTGGAGCAAATAACAGCTGTCCTTATCATTCCCTTTGTAATTCCTGACCCACATAACTCTTGCAAACAATAAACTCATGTTGTTTTATGCCACTATATAGTGAAGGAAACAATCTATATGTCTTGAAGTTTTATTGCTCACCTGGTTACCTAGTTTGACTGCATGAAATGCTCACTGAATGATTTTTGCAGTTAGGTTGAAGTTATATTTCAGCCCAGAGAAATACTTTGAGAGTTTACACAGATCTGAAAACACTGAGACTCTCTGGTTGTCATAATATGACTCTGGCTTATCAAATAAAAGCAGTGTTTCACTTTGAGCCCCTTTCCTGTATTAGTAGTCTATAAAATGCCTTTGAGGACACAGGGCAGATCAAGTTTTCCTAGTCTGGTTCTGGAATTCAACTGAACTGTCATGGCCAGGGGTACACTCTTGAATAAGGTAAGACATTCTAAATGCATGCCTGATACTGGAGAGATCAACAAGAAAGAAAATAACAGAAGAGAGAAGGAAGAAGGGAAATGGAGGAAGAAGACACATGTACCGTGGTTGCCATGCTGGTAGACAAAGAGTTGGTGACAATAGGGAAAGCTGTCTTTGGGGTTCTTCACAAGGACTGAAGAGAAGAGGAACACATAGTAGAATTGTATAATGAGTGAGGGGACACCCTTTGCCGATCATTTTCAGAAAAGTTTATTAACTTAATATATGGCATTCTAATTTTTTTATTACAGGAAAAATTTTGTGCTTGGGTTGATATAGTGCCAAGCAACATGGTACTAAAGAACCATTAACCCTGGGAAACCATCTGAAGAGAAGATATGTGTCCTGGATCTTATAGAAACATTGCAGGAAGTGTTAGACTTCTGTGAACTGTGATGAAGTATATTTTGAGCAATGGTTATATAACTCCTGTGATATAGGGGGCCCCTGAGTGATGGGTAGGTTCTCTGGGTGTTGGATGTGAGTGAAGTCAGCCCTATTTCCAGTCCTTGTATCTTTCCTCATGTACATGTCCATTCTCTTCTCCTGGGCTATAAGTATGATTCCCCCAGGACCCACCCCTGACCTGCACCTATTGGTCAGTCCCTACTCCAGGTGTCTGGGACAGTCTGGTGATACAACTAAACAAAGTCCAATGATCTAGGGCTCCACCTAAGACCACCCCTATGATTTGATTTTCCTGATTTCATACTCAGGTCTTGAAAAGTGAGACTTGTCTTTGTGTCCAAGTCCTGGGGTGTCTCTATTCTCTACTCTGCGGGTCTTAGGAATAGTTGTTGAACCTAAGCTTTATGGTCATTTCCTACCTTTATTCTCTAACGCTCCACCTCCTTATTCCATCTGGGAGTCAGGAACTCTGGGCTCCATGCACAGATATGATTACAGGCTTGTTGTTTGACTTCTGGAAAGTCATGTTTACTCTCTTGCCCTTGGATTGCTCACCTTGAAAACTGTGATTATTAACTTAGCAAGCTTAGATACATGTCCCCTGGCAACATGGATGGTCTCAGGAATTACTTGGTCTTGACAGGGGTTATTAAGACACGGTGAAGGTTAGGACAGTGTCTTAGTTACTGGATCTATTGCTGTGAAGAGACACCATGACTATGGCAACTCTTTTTTGTTTGTTTGTTTGTTTTGTTTTGTTTTCTAGACAAGAATTCTCTGTAGCTTTGGAGCCTGTCCTGGAACTAGCTTTTGCAGACCAGGCAGGTCTTGAACTCACAGAGATCTGTCTGCCTCTGCCTACCGAGTGCTGGGATTAAAGGTGTATGCCACCACTGCCCGGCCATGGAAACTCTTAAAAAAGAAAAGATTTAATTGCAACTGGCTTACAGTTCAGAGGTTTAGTCCATTATCACAGGTTGTGATTGCAGGCTTCATCGGGTGGGAGGTATGGCCATGGAGCATAAAGTAGAGACAGGTCCAGAATCTTGGTTTTCAGCACTCAGGCGATCAAATGTAGGAACTCAGCAGGTTGTGGAGCAGGATCTGACTCTCATGTGGGGAAATGCCTACTAGGAGAAGCTGAGACTCAGAACCACATCCAGAACAGGAACCAAAGGGATCTGGTTTTAGATCAAGATTCAGTGTTCAGGGATGTTGGGAAGATAGGCTGAGGGAAAACGAAGCTGAAGGTTAAATGTGAGTTGAGTCCAGATAATAGGAAGGTTGTGTCCGGGTCACTATGGGGTTATTTCTAGCTCAGCAGTTTACTGGGACAAAGGCAGTAAGATGCTCTTACAGGTCAACTGGTGCAGTTACAATCGCTTAGACTCTCCTCTTTCTCCTCAGAGCTAGGTCTGCAGTTCATACCCATCTATGGACAGGTATGGATTGTTAACACCAGATCTCTCTGGCAGAAGATTCTAGGATTCCCTAGACAGCCTCAGACACATTGAGGAAAATGAGGGAGTTGTCTTGCAGGCCAAAGCATCCTCACACTACTCAGGAAGAGCAGGCCAGTGCACCTCCGACCTGGTCCTCTTGGAACTATGCGTGTTGAATCAGTTATTGGACAGAACAATATACAGTCTTGTGCAGCAAGGAAGGGAGAAGGCCCAGGGGCTGCTGCAGAGTGCACTCCATAAATGCATCCCAAACAGGAAAGCTGAATGAAATGAACAGGAGAGAATGACAGCTGGGAGACAGGTTCCATTAGCAGTGATGCTGGGAAGCAGGGCCTTCCTTGTAGTATCCTCACCATCGACAACTGAGCTTCAACCTTTCCCCTATAACCAAAAAATAATTATTGAAACAAACACATTTTTAGATTATAAACTGCTAGAGTCAGGGAGATGTTCCTACCCTTGACCCAGTCATCCCACTCTTGGGATTCTTTCATAAGGAAATAATTCAACAAAACAAGCACACAAAGATATTTATGACATCATCAATGGAGGCAGCACATGTTCAACAATAAGTCGCTGCCTTAGTTTCTGTACATCTGTTCACAGGATCTCCTGAAGGTGTTAAAATGACCACCGTGAAGGGTGTGTTCCAAACATGGACATATATAATAAATAATTTAGTGAAAATGTGACTTTGCAAAAATTTATTCCATTGGTTTAACTGGTTAATTAAAAAATTATTTTATTATTTTTAATTGTGTGTGTGCACATGTGTGCATGTGTGAGTATGTGTATGTGTGTGGGTTGCTGGAACTAAACTAGGGTCCTTTACAGGAGCAATACATACTCTTAGCTACTGAGCCATTTCTCCAGTCCAACCACATTTAAATAATTAATCTTCAAAAACTATCTTAAAATCACATGTATTTATCCAGTTATGTGTGTCGCAGTGCATGTGGGGAAGTCAAAGGATAACCTGTGGGTGTTCTTTCCTTTTGGCACAGGGGTCCTGGATCTGAAACTCAATCATCAGACTTGGCAGCCAGGGCCCTACCTGTTAAGCCATTTTACCAGCTTCCAAATTCACTAATTTCTTCTAAGTTTTTCATCACTGTGGTTAAATTCCAAATGAAATATAAAAGTTACTTAAGATGTAGTGAGTACGAACCAGGAAGCCATCTCTTAAAGAAGCCGCTCAATTTTTGCTGCTAACATTTAGTCAGGAAGCCTTCTCTTAAAGATGATATGCTTGTTTCTAGCAAACAGAGCCCACCTGAGAAAATGCTGCTACCAAGAAGCCGTGCTTAACTCTGTTCTTTTGTGTCTAGAATTCCTCCCCAAGCTCGCTCAGGTTGGATGTGGCTGCCCCGCATTAGAGCCATTTGTAGTCAAAGGCTGCACGTTTGTTTCCTGGCCACCCAGACCCAAATAATCACACATAACTATATTAATTACAACACTGCTTGGCCGATGGCTCAGGCATATTTTTAGCTAGCACTTGCATCTTAAATCAACCCATTCCTATTAACTGTGTATCACCATGAGGCTGTGGCCTACTGGTAAGGCTCCCGCATCCTTCTCCTTTGGCAGCTACATGGTGTCTCTCTGACTCTGCCCTCTCTCTCTCTCTCTCTCTCTCTCTCTCTCTCTCTCTCTCTGTGTGTGTGTGTATGTGTGTGTGTGTGTGTGTGTGTGTGTGTGTGTCTAATTTGGTTTCCCACCTGACTTTACTCTGCTTAACCATTGGCCCAAATAGCTTTATTTATCAACCAATAAAAGCAACACATATACAGAAGGAAAAAAAAGTGTTTAATGTTTCCTTTTCCTGCTGTGACTTAAAAAGTGACCACACACACACACACACACACACAGAGAGAGAGAGAGAGAGAGAGAGAGAGAGAGAGAGAGACAGAGAGACAGAGAGAGAGAGAGACAGAGAGAGAGAGAGACTGAAAAACAGCTGGAACAGGGCTGCATCAGGTATGAACATTCTTGAGTGACCATAGAAAAGTCAGAGCAGCTGACTGATAAAACTGAACACTGAGGGACATTTACAACAAAACTAGATAGCGGGCTAGGGAGCAATAACAACCCGTCATAGAATGGGCATCTCTGTGGGACAGGGAGAATAACAGGGCAGCAAACAGAGCTGAAAACCAATGAGAGGCAAAACAGAAAATACAGAGGCTCGACCGGCGAGCAGCAGTGGAAGCTGAAGGGCTTGTCCATGAGTGAGGAGAACAAAGAGACCTGAAGGATGCGTTGCTCCAGCCTCCTTGTATGTGAACTCCCAAGGTGGAGTGATCCATATGCCATTTGAGACAGAACCTATCCTTCGAGTAACTTCTAGGTGAGGCCATGAGCTTTAGCAAGATAAGGGCAGAAAAAAGCTAAAGAAAGAGAAGGCTCAGGTCTACATGGGGAAAGAGAAAAGAGCTGGCAGAAGAAAACAATTGTAAAAAGTAATCCTTTAATTTTAGAACGTGAACTGCTATTTTTGACATGACATTGAGACAACAGAAAAGAGAGCCCTGTGAGATTACAAAGACTAAGCACACAGCCCACCAACACCAATCAGCAGTGTTATCTAGCTCTTCTATAACCAACAGAAAAATATCAGGGTGAAAGGTTCTGTAAAGGAAAGGAATAAACAGCATTATCACAAGCCTACAGATAATACAAATATGTGTGACAGGAAGATCCACTCAGCAAGAGACCAAAATACAGTACACCATATGTCTCGTTAGGAGAATACAAGCTAGAACCAGAAAGTCTCAAATGAGAGCCAAGACATGGTTCAGCAGATAAAGGCACTTGCCACACAAGCCTGAATGCCTGAGTTTGATCCCCAGACCCATGGAGAGATTGTCCTCTGACTTCCACATGTGTGCTGGTTTACTGAGAGAATTTTTCTCAAAAAATAAGGTGGAGGAGCTGGAGGGATGACTTGGTGTGTCCAGTGTTTTCTAAACAAGCACTGAATTTGGATGTTCAACACCCTTGTGAAGAGCTAAGTGTGGTGGCATGCTCCTGTAAACCTAGTGCTGGGAGCGTGAACTCAGCTGGATCCCAGAAGCTTGCGAGTCACTCACTCTAACTGAAGCATTGAGCTTACAGTTCAGTGACAGACCCTGTTTACAAACAACCACAATAATAAAGACGGACATATGATATCAATCAATGTTTGTCCCCCATATGTGTACACACAGGTGAGCACACACACAACTACATATACCACTACCCCAAACCATAACTTAAACTTTTGGGTGGAATAATTTTAGATTTATTGAAAACTTAAGTAAGATACAACACAGAATTCCAGTATAGCCTTTACCCAACTTACCCCATGGTACAACTCTCCAGATTCAGAAACCAGCACTGGTTGGATGATGGTGGTGCACATCTTTAGTCCCAGCACTACAGTGGCATTTCATTTGTATTTTAATAAATAAAGTTTGCCTGAGGATCAGAAAAGTAAAATAACCATACTGGCCATCCTTACAGGCAGCAATGACACACACACCTTTAATGCCAGTAGCTGCACTAGCTTACCAGGCAGTAGTGGTGCACGCCTTTAATCCCAGAACTAGAAAGGAATATAAGACAGGAGGAGACATCTCTCAGTCAGTCTCATTCTGAGATTCCTGGAGGCAGAATTGCCATTTCAGACTAGGTAGAGGTAAGAGTTGGGGGCTGGCTGTTTTGCTTTTCTGACCTTCAGGTTGAACCCCAGTTTCTGTCTCTGGGTTTTTATTAATTGTGTTTCACAGCAGTTTGGAGGCAGAGGCAGAGGAATTTCTGTGAGTTAAAGGCCTGGTCTACAGAGCTAGTCTACAGGACAAGCAGGACTGCTATACATAAGAACATTGTCTTGAACAAACAAAAGCAAAAAAAAAAAAAAAGAAATCAACATTGTAACTCTGTTGTTAGCTAAACTGCAGGCTCTGTTTATATTTCACCATTTTTCCCATCAATGCCCCTTTTCTGTTCTAGATCGGAAGCTGTTGACATTGGAAACAACACATAGAACTTCGATTGGAAAGAACACATAGAACTTCGTGACAACATAAACTCCACAAGCCCCAGCATTAAAATTGTTGCCACTTGAAGCTTCCTAAAATATATACCTACATGAAGGGAATCTAAATGAGATTGCCAAATAATGGGAGAGATGGAGACCCATTTAGACATCTTTGTCACCAAATGAAGCTTCTAGTACTGGGATTGGGTTGCACATAATTGAGCTGTTGGCCTAAGGGGTTCTGTAGGAACTTCCAAACCACCCAGGCTGTAGCCAAGACTACAGGTTGCTCTCCGCAAACTGACACTTGAAGACAACACCTGCACAGCTCACTGAACGTGGAGAGGTTGAGCTGTGTCTACATAGAGCTTTCACCTCTACATTCTAGCATCTTTGGTACAGGAAGGCAGTCTGGATACTATCAAAAAAGAAACATGAACACCGACCCAGCCACAAACCGTTGGTCTACAATGGTGTCCTGCCTGCAAGATATGCTAGGGCACTGGTGGCACAAAGCCTGTGGGAGTCACCAAACAATAACTGATTTGACTTAGGCCAGCTCCAGGAGATGGAACCCATACCCAACACTGCTTAAGTGACCAAGAACCTGACACTAGATAGCACAAGGACTTAGGGTAAAACCAAAAGTACTGTTCTTTAAAAAACAAAAAACAAAACCAAAAACAAAACAGCCTGGTGGTGGTGGTGGCAGACACCTTTAATCCCAATACTCGGGAGGCAGAGACAGGCTGATCTCTGTGAGTTTGCGGACAACCTGGTCTACAGAGAGAGTTCTAGGACAGACTCCAAAATGCTTCAGAGAAACCCTGTCTTGAAAAATCAAAAAACTGAACCAAATCAAAACAAACAAACAAAAACAACCTACCAAAAAAAAAAAAAGCTGCAGATGGGAACAAATTCAGAGATCCACAGCTAGACATTATGCAGAGAGTAAGAGACCTCAGGACACTTGGCCCTAATGGGATGTCTCTATCAAACCCCTCCCCTCAGGGATCAGGGCACCCTTCATAAGTAGAGGCAAAAAGAGTGTGAGAACCAGAGGGAATGGAGGACACTAATAAAACAAGGCCCTCTAAATCAATAGATCAAAGCTCATATAAACTCACAGAGATGGTAACAGCATGCATAGGGCCTGCATGGGTCTACACCAGGTCCTCTGTGTGTATATTATGGCTTCCAGTTTAGTCTTTTTATGGGAGTCCTGAGTATTGCAAATAAATTCGTCTCTTGCTTCTGTGCCTTCTCTTGGGCTCTTTTCCTTCTGTTTGCCTTTCCAAATCTGATGTATTAGTTTCCACTTTATCTTATTATTTTATTTTATTATTATTATCCCTTAGAAGCCTGTTTGTTTGCTAATGAGAGACAGAAAGGCAGTGGATCTGAATGGGAGGGGAGGGGAGGAGAAACAGAGAGGAGTAGAGGGAGGGAAACCATAATAAGAATATATTATGAAAGAAAAAATGCTAGTTTCAATAAAAGGAAAAAAATACTACTCATGAGAAGAAGCAAGAGTATTATCCAGAAACAGAAAAAAAAAAGCCCTACCAATAGAAACAGGCATAGATATTGAGGATGTGGTGCAATTAACAGGAAGGAGCTTTAAACATGGATACCTGAAGATTTAAATGATAATGAACTTAACAAGGTAGGGAACGGTAGATATAAAAATAGTGGCATGGAAATGCCAGGGTGACAGATCATGAAAAATATGGACGGCAGCAAATTCTTTGGATGGCATCATTAACAGACCAGACACTGTAGAAAAGACCAGTGAACTGAGAATGAAGTAGTAGAAGCCATTCAAACTGAAGAGCAGAGAGCGGAAAGAGACTGGAAAAATTGCCCGTCACCTCTGTCACCTACAGGGCAGTAATAAGGGCACAATGTATGTCTAATTGGACTCCCAAAGGAAAGCACAGAAGAAACAGCACCAGAGAAGTTCATATACCTGATAACACTATAAATCCACAGGCTCAGAAAGTTCAACAAACCCCAAGCAGGATAAGATAGACAAAAAGTAAACCACACCAAGGAACAACAGAACTGAGCTGCTGGAACCCAATGACGCAGGGAAAAAAAATCTGAGACTCAGCCAGACAAAAGATACATTGTGTTCAGAGGATGAAGATATGAGCCACTGCAAAACAAGTCTTTGTTTTTTTTTTTTTTTAACATCTTTGAAGGGCTAACAGGAAAATCTGTCGACCTAGAGTTCTCTATCCAGGAAAAAATATCCATTAAGAGTGAAGGTGAGACAGTAGTTCAGTTGCTAGACTGTTTGCCTAGCATGTATGTGGCCCTGGGCTCCATCCCCAGCACCCCAGAAACCTGGCTGTAATCCCAGCAGTCAGGAGGTAGCAACAGAAGGATCGGAAGATCAAGGTCATTTTGAATATGTGCATATCCACGTTTATTGCTGCATGTCTTAATCATTGTTCTATTGCTGTGAAAAGACACCACAACCGGCAGAGGCAACTCAAAAAAGAAAGCATTTTAAGGAAAAAAAAAAAAAACCATGAGTGACAGCTCATGCTGGTGAGGATGTGGAGCAAGGGGAACACTCCTCCATTGATGGTGGGAGTGCAAACTTGTACAGCCTCTATGGAAATCAATATGGCAGTTCCTCAGAAAATTGGGAATCACTGCCTCAAGATCCAGCTCTGCCACTCTTGGGCATAGACCCAAAAGACACTCCATCCTACCACAAGGACACCTGCTCAGCTCTCTTCATAGCAGCCTTATTCATAATAGCCAGAAAATAAAAACCACCTAGATGTCCCTCAGCAGAAGAAAGGATAAAGAAGAGGTGGTATATTTACATAATGAAGTATTAGCTGTTAAAAACAATGCCATCATGAAATTTGCAGGCAAATGGATGGAGTTAGAAAAGATCATCTGAGTGAGGTAATCCAGACTCAGAAAGACAAACGTGGTGTGTACTCACTTATAAATGGGCATTAACTATCAAGTAAAGGATAATTACGCTACAACCCTCAGACCCAGAGAGGCTAAGTAACAAAGAGGGTTCGGGGGTGGGGGACTAAGGGGCTGCTTGGATCTCCCTGGGAAGGGGAATTAGAATGGAATTTTCAGGTAGACTGGGGTCGGGTGGGGTTGGAAACAGGAGGGCTCAGGTGAGGTGAGTGGGGGAGGCATGGAGGGAGAGAGTACTGGGAGAGACTGGGAGAATACTGGATTGGGAGGCATTTGGGGAATGATGTGGAAATCTGGGGCAGTGGAAACTCTGTGATCCCAGTGACATCTCCTCACAATGGGGAATATGGAGCCTGAACTGGCCATCTTCTTTAACGAGGCAAGCCTCTCAACAGTGGGACTGTGACATCAACCCTTCCACAAAACCTTTGACCTACAAACTGTCCTGCCTGACCACGTGGGGTAATGATGGTTTGGAACTCATGGAAGTAGCCAACCAATGACGTCCAACTTGAGGTTCACACTTTAAGAGGGAGCCCATGGCCTGACACTGTCTGGATGATCAGAAATCAGAGGCTGGACATCCCAGAGACCCAGGATAGAACCAAACAGGACTGGCAAAAAAAAAAGTCAATGAAATGATTATTGTCATAATGAAGACTATTCTTCTGTATGTTGACTTTAAAAACTAACAAAACAAAACCCTCAGAGAGCCAACTTTGTGCTATTTACAAGATGAAATTCACTTTAAATTAAAGTCCCAGATGGGTTAAAATGAAACAAATAAAAATATAAACCTGTAAATGTTAAACTATATTAGAGAAATGGAATGGCTATATTAATACAGAGCAAAATATATTTCAAGACAAGAAAAACTTCCAAGACTAATGAGGAACTTAACTCAATACTGAAAAAATTGCTTAATGAAGATTTTAAATGTGCACACCCAACAGAGCTTTATCAGAAAACATATTTATCAGAAGCTGAGAAAGAGATCTAGAGAGATGGCTCAAAAGCAAAAGTAGAAATGGATGGACCACAAGTATAGTTGAAGATTCCATTATTCCTTTTTAGTAATTGATGGAAGAGACAGGTGACCAGTAAGAACTAAGAACACAGCCTGTGCACACCACTTTAATCCTAGTACTTGGGAGGCAGAGGTAGGAGACTCTCCTCAGTTTGAAGGTAGCCTGGTCTACACAGTGAGTTTCAGGCCAGCAATACTACATAGTAAAGCCCTGTCTCAAAAGACCAAACAAAAACAAAAAACACCCCCAAACAAAACCAATCTAACAAAAAGCAAAACAAATACAGGATTAAGCACCATCACTGTTTAACAATTATGGAACACCAGCGCTCAGCCACTCCAGAACACACATTCTTTACACGTACACGTGTAACAGTCTCCAAAATAGAGCACAATAGTGGGTCATGAAGTGTGTCTCAACAGACTTGAGGGCTGAAGTTACATGGAGTCTCTGACTGCAGGTGAATTAAATTGGAAATTAAATAGGAAAAATCATCACCACTAACAAAATGCACAGATACTAAAAGACAGTTCTCTAAATAATTCATGGTCACAGGAAGGAGAGCACACGCTGACCTGAAAGGCAATGAAGACCCAAGACTTCAGAACTGGTCTATGGAACCCACAAAGACACCTTTGTGACTTCTGTGGGCAAGAAGCACATATGTGGTACACACACATACATGGGGCTAAACATTTATCCAAATAAAATAAATACATCTAAAAAAGAGAGGAAATAAACGAAATAGAACTCAGAAAAAAATAGTAGAGTCAACAAAACTGCAAGTTTTTAAAAAGGTTGATAAATTGAAATTGGAGACACACGAGAGAGAGAGAGAGAGAGAGAGAGAGAGAGAGAGAGAGAGAGAGAGAGAGAGAGAGAGAGGAGCTTTAGAGATGTAAAAGGGGCCATCACAATAGACCCTATAGGTATTTTAAAAAGAGAATACTGTGAACAGTTTATACTTAATAAGTGAAGTCTATTATGCTTTAGAATGGAATACCATCAGATAAAGAATAAAGAATAGATGAAGGTCTTTACTTAGTTTATTCTAGGAGGTCAGCTTTTTCCTGACCCCACAGCCAGATCAAGATGTTACAAGAAAACTGAAGACCAAAATCCGACAAGTTCTTAAAATGCCAGTAAACTGGAAACAATAGAATCTGAAAAGAACACAAATCATGATCAAATGGGGCTTATTCCAGGAATGAGAGTCTGATTTATAATTCAAAACAGAAAAATCCACCAACATGTGGACATTAGTTAATTACTCACAGATTTTACCTAGTTTTGCAGAGTTTAATTTTGTACACTTGAAAATCGAATAACAGAAATGGGGAGATGGATTCATACTTGTTCTTCAAGTATGAAGACTTGAGTTCAAATCTCCAGCTCCTCAGTAAAGGCTAGGCATGGCCCTGAATGCTTTTTATCCCAGCATGAGGGCAGGGAACAGCAAGGAGAAAGGTGGGTTCTGAGAGCTTGGAGGCCAATATATGTATTGCTTTGAGTTTCTTCAGTTATTCCAACAAATTATAGAAAACAAGCAGAGAATTGTGGGAACTCCCAGTCCATAGCTGATTGACACAGAGGTAAACTGCTTATAACTGGTGTCTGAAGTGGGGGCCAGTCTTGAGGGTTAAGCTCTTAGCCTGTGGGGTGTGCACTAACTTCGGGCTACTCTCAGAATTGAGTTAACTGGTAAGGCACTTAGCTAGTATCTGCAGAGAATTATGGGAGCATAAGAAAGATAGCTGGCTTTCCCTCTAAGATACCATCAGCAGTGTACGAGGGTGCTTGTTAACCCACATCTTTATCATGGTCTCAAGCTTTTTGATTGTTAGCATTTTGTCCTGTTAATTGTTTTAATTCACATTTATTCTATGCTTAGTGAGCCTTAAAGCTCTCCTCAATGATTAATTTATTTCTAGAATTTATTTCAGTGGAATTTTAATATATAACACTGATAACTAAGGTCTGATTTTTCTTAATATATCTTGTTTATTTTGTATTTTATTTTACTGCATTGGGCTTAATTTCTAGAGCAATGTTAAGGAATAACAGCAAAATTGAATATCCCTTTGAGTTGCTGATTTTAATGAACCAATTATAATTTTTCTTTTTCACTGTATTTTAATTTTAGATAAAATACTACTATTATTATTACTATTATTATTGATAAAATACTACTCTTTATTATGTTAAGAGATACTGGTCTATCCTTAGTATATTTTAAAAGTAAAGCAAGGAAACAAATGGAAATCAATGTGGATTTTTAGCCAATGTTTTTCACATTGTGGGTCTGAGTGATTTGCTTTCTTACCGATGAGCGCTCTCTCTCTCTCTCTCTCTCCCTCTCTCTCTCTCTCTCTCTCTCTCTCTCTCTCTCTCTGTGTAGTTCTATGTATGCATGTGTGTGTAAATATGTATGAAAGTCAGAGATCAACCTTCAGTGTCTTTTCTTAGCACCATCGACCTTATTATTATTTTGTATTATTGTTTTATTTTTTATGTATATGAATATTTTGCCTTCATGTATGCCTACGTATCATCTGTGTTCCTGGTAACTGCAGAGGCCAGAAGGGGGCATCATATTCCCTGGAACTAGGCTTAGGGATGGTTCTGAGCTGCCATGTGAATGCTGTAGTCAGTGCTTTTAACTCCTGAGCCATCTCTCTAGCTCCCACCTTTTTTTTTGAGATAGGGCTTGCCAATTAGGCTAAAATGGCTGGCAATGAGCTCCAGGGATCTGCCTGTGTCTGTCCCTCTAGTGCTGGGATTAATCTGCTCTTTGACATAGGTGCTGGAGCTCCAATTCTGGTCCTCAAGCTAGTGCAGCAAGCACTTACCAGCTGAGCTATCCGGCTCCCACCCCACTTTTGACAAAAGAGCTCATGTATCCCAGGTTGGTCTTGAACTTGTTATGTAGCAGAAGATGATCTTGAACTTGTGATCCTTCTGGTTTCACCTCTCAAGTTTTGGCCTGTGCTACCATGCTGGGTGTATGCGATGCTGTCATTCAGACCCAGGGCTTTGTGAACACTGAGCCACATCCCCAGCCCAAGTTGTTTAATTTTAATCAACTGAGCCATATCCTCAGTCCGTGCTTTTTAATTTAACCCCCACAGGAAGCCCCATCTCACTACCATGGGCATTTCTTTTCCACATATTTTATTGACCTTGTTATTGCTCAGCTTTCCCCTTGTTGCTTCCTGTGTGTGTGCAGTTCCTGACAGGTCTTGTGATCAGAGTTTTGATGAGCTCATAAAATGAACCGAGTAGCTTTTCTTCTTTATCCCCTTCCCAACAAATTCCTCTCTGCTCTCCTGACTGGAGAAGGCAGGGCTGGCCAAGTTCAGACCCTCTCCAGAACCTTTAGTGACCTTCAGTCGGTTCCTGGCTTTCTTCTTGCCTCTCACAGTGTTGTCTCTGGCATTTCTGCCTCTCCTTGAGTCTGGCTTCCCTGCCTGTACCCAACCTGAACTGGCCTCTGAGTGAACCCAGGGGACGGAATTTCCTTGGCAGATGGAGGTTCTCCCTAAGCCCCTCCCACTTCCTGCAGGAACTCTTCCAGCTGGGCTTCCGCCTCTGGCCTTCTGCAGCCTTGGCCTGCCCCTGGCCACCATGTGTGTCCTGGTCATGGCTTCTCACAGCCACAAACACTGGGACTAGGATACACTTCCCCAGTTCACTGCTTAGGGATGGGCTGAAGACTCTAGGAGTTCCCACGAGCAGCAGGTTTGAAGGGGTTTTACAAGGAGGCGGCAGCTTGTTCTGGCTACTTCCAAAGGAGAAGGATCACAGGACAGACTCAAAACTGGATGGCACCTACAAGGGAAACAAGAATTGGATGTCTACCCACAGACTTTGAGGGTCTGGGGTAGTCTGGCTGCACAATTCTGCAAGTACCACAGTGGCCTTTGTCCTGCTCTTTGAAATAACTTGTATGTCCAACCTTTCTGTCCTGTTCTCACTGGACAAAACCAGATGCTGAGGCCTAACCTAGGCACTGCAGTGCCTAGTTTAGGCTGACTCTTTTCTTGTGATCTCCCCTGATGCCATCTGAAGTCAAGGCCATAGAATCTAGAATCTGACTGATTTGGGGTTTGAATCCTGCACATGTCACTCACTAACTGTGTGACTTGGGTCACACTGGCTTAGAGGCTGGCGTTAGATGATGTTGGCTCTCCTAATGGACAATGGGCATTTACTAGTATGTGTGAGTGGGCAATAGAGTTCTTGGGTCTGGATAATAATAAAACATGCTCTAATCAAAGCAGTTAGTACACGTGAGAACATGAACAAAAGTGTATGGCCCTATGGAGTTTACAGCATGGCAAGATAGAGTGTTATAATGCACCACGTCACAGGCCTGTGGAAGGCCTTCTGGAGAGATGGAAGCTTTGGCCTGGATGAGAGAGGCTGGGCCAAGTAGTGTGTGGAAGCACTTGAGATGACTAGGAGGTGACCTTCTACTCAAAAGGGAGAGAACTGGGTTCAACAGTTTGGCCAAGCTGGGCAGTGGTGGCGCATGCCTTTAATCCCAGCACTCGGGAGGCAGAGGCAGGCTGATCTCTGTGAGTTCGAGGCCAGCCTGGTCTACAAGAGCTAGTTCCAGGACAGCCTCCAAAGCCACAGAAAAACCCTGTCTCGAAAAACCCTGTCTCGAAAAACCAAAAGAAAAAAACAAAACAAAACAAAACAAAAACAAAAATAAACCATGGTCAGTGGTCAGGTTAGGGCTAGGGTTTGCCTATCCCTGTGAAGTGGGGGGAGGGGGTGCCTTTAAGGGCCCCAGGGGATTGGCTGGTGCTTTAGAAGATGAAATTGAGTGGACACATGACCACAAGCCCATGGACTCTTCCCTGTGGTGAGGAGAGGGTGGGGTGCAGTGTAGGGAGTGAGGGAAGGTGAGGGAAGGCCCCAAACGTGAGGCAGAGGACCCAAGAGATCTTGGCTCTTTGGACCGGTATGTAAGGAGGCAGTGGAAAATGACTGGGGGAGGTAGTAAGTGCCAGAGTTTTAATATTTATTTATTTACTTGCTATTTATTTAGCACAGCCTTGCAAAAGTCCCTTCCTACCTGGGAGTTAAATCCCAGAATCCAACCTTAACCCCCCACCTTTCTGTAGTTTGTTGCTCTTAAGCTAAAGAATCATGAGTCCCATTTGCCAAATATTTCCAGTTTTCTCCTCTTCCAGGCACGTGATAGGATTGCGCTTCTTGGCTCCCTGTGGCTGGCTGGAGATGGAGTGATAATTTACGGCCAGTGGATTGTGCATGGGAGGACATACATCATTTCTGGGCTTGGGCATTTCATCGCCAGTGCAGGGCCTTCCACAAGCCTCTCTGCCTGCCAACAGTGTGGACGGTGTTCAAGATGGCAGCTGCTCTCCAGTGAAAAGTGGAACAGACCCTGAGTGTGAACAGGGAGCATGAGGGAAATTCCCCTCTGCTGTCCTAAAACCCCTGTTTCTAGCTACACTGACACTTCAGAGCTGGGGCTCCTGTCTATTCCCCAAATCATGCTGATTTTCTTTCTTCAAGGTTCTGTGCCCTCTAATGACTTCTTCCCTCCCTCGTTTCCTTTCTTTGTCCCTTTTCTTCCCCCTCCCTCCTTCTTCTGTCCCTCTCTCCCTCCTTCCCTCTTTTTTCCTTTTGCATGTGTATGTGTAGGTGAACATGGAGGCCCCAAACTGCTGTCAAGTTTCTTCCTCAGTTGCTTTCCACCTTATCTCTTGAGGCAGAGTCTCTCCCTGAATCAGGAACTGTTAATTCTTACTAATCTAGTTAGCCAGCTTTCCCTGGGGGATCCTGCCTCTGCCTCCGGAGTGCTGGGATTATAGGCAATCACAACACCTACCTGACTTTATGTGGGCCTTGAAGATCAATGCCCTGGTCCTTAAGTTTTTGTGGCATGTGTTTTATTCACTGGGCTATCTTCCCTAACTCTTCCCACTTTTTTTTTTTAAAGTCTGCTTATCATCCTTTAAGTACACATCCCTGGGCCCTTGGGCTACATTGGTGGTGTTTAGTTCCATTCTTGAGACCTTTGAAATCCCTCTTGGACTATGGGGGAAATGTAGGCTCCTCTCAAGCAAGACCAGAGGCTGGAAGTGGAGAGCATGTGGTGGCCATTGTTCCGGTGGTTCCTGTCATCTCCACTTCCTTATCCATATCCACACTCTGTGGATACCTGCCTCTCACCCAGTAGAGTGGGCTTGTGTGATGGCTATGACACCAGTGGTGGTGTGTGGCTTCCAAGATTAGGTGAAAGGCATCGATTTTGGTCTTGGTCATTCTTTCCACCTTGGATGATTTGCTTTGTGAGGAGTCATGTCAACGATCTTGAGATAGGGGCTCCTGATCCAAACAAACCTCTGATGATTCTAACCTTGTCTAATTCTTGAGGATAATCTTGAGAAAGGCCATGGGCTAGCTAACTCTGCTAAGCAACTCCTGAGTTCCAGACTCCATAGTAAACATGTGTTGTTCTAAGCTACCGAGTTTAGAAGAAACCCTATATAGCAATAAACAGCTAATACAGGCAATGTGGCTGGAAAAGTATGTTTGGGACATCAAAATGTGGTAAGGATAGTGATGATAAGTGTCCGTTTAGCCCAGATAGACCTCTGTTCTGGAATAGACTTAGCCTCCTTGACATAGTTGGTAGGTCCAAAGGCCAGGTTTCCCAGAAGCCCTTGTGGTGCCATAGCTGTTGAGGATGGCACTTCTCCCAGGAGAAAATGGAACCAGTAAAAACACATTTCAGTGTCTATACCTTAAAAAAAAAAATACCTTAAGGTCTCACGGGGGCCAGTTGGCCTTGAAATTGCTTCTGTAGCCAAGGATATCCTCAAATATCATCTACCTCAATGCTGGGGGTTCGGGGTTGTGTAACCATCCTTGATTTATGCCATGATGTGGCTAGAACCCATGGCCTTATGCATGTAGGCAAAAGTTCCACCAATCGAGCTATAGCCTCGGCAACTGCAAGGTGAGTCAAGAGACTTGCTCAGGCCTGCTCTGTGCTTCAGGGGTTTCCAGAACAAGATGAAGCCAGTTTATAAAGGATGTGAAACATTGGCACAACAACCACATCCCCTGAGCCTTGTTGGGTGTGACACACAGAGACAGAGTCTACATGACATCATCAGAGTCTCATGTGCCAGTGGTGGGGCTGACAAGGAAGACCAACCTCAGAAACTAGAGCTCCATAGAAATGCATGTGTCCACTACCAGCAAAGACAACCTGTGGGAGGCCTTCCACTGGAGTGACCGTGTTAAGGGGAGAGTGTGAGCTGGAGAACCCTGAATTATTGTTCAGACCCCCTCAGTTATGCTTGGAGGTTTGCAAAAGTTAGGGAAACACATCACCTAGACATAACCATGAGCACTACCTCTTCACTGTTTAAGCATTTACCACGGTGAGGACAGACAGACATGGGTCAAAGGGTATGAGTTCAGTGACAGTGGGGTGTGAAGGCACACGCCTTTCATCCCAACACTTTGGAGGAAGAGGAAAGTGAGTTCAAGTCAGACCGTTTTACATAGTTTCAGGCCAGCCAGGGCCTGAAAACAGTGAGTCTGTTTCAAAAAATACTTGCTTTTTTCTCCAGCTAGACCTGACATTCGAGAGGCCTAGTGTATAGCTCAGTGATTTCAGCTTACATATTCTCACAAACTCTAGGAGAGTTTTCACATTAAAAAAGAAAGGTAAATATGTGAATAAAAAGGTATGTACATCACTTTGATGGAGCCATTCCACAACACATCCTTAGATCAAACATCATGTTGTATGTTGTAAATATATAGACTTTGTCAATTGAATTATTTCATGGTAGAAAAGTAGGCATGATGAAATATTGAATGATGTAAAATAGAAATACATTTGAAAAATTGAACTTAAGAAAAAGTAGCTAGTATACATTTGATTCTGAAGTAAATGGCATATGATAGTTTGGAAACTTTGTAAAATGGATATTATTTGAATTTCACAGGTGAGGAGTCAAGCATTATATAACTTTCTTCTTCTGAAGTGGAATCAGGGGCCACACAGGTAGATGACAGCCACCAGGGAAGGCACCAGGGAAGGCACAGTCTTCTCGTGCACCCCATCTGACTTGGAGCATCTAACTTGTGTTATGTTGTACAGTCCTGAAGCTCTGGCCCTTTGCTGGGTAGGTCTCCTGGAAAGAAGCCCTTGGCACTGCTGGACCAAAGGCTCTTGGCTGAGGGCACTGGTCTGATTTTATCCACAGAGTCAGCAAATGTATGGGTGATTTATAATGGCCATTAGTGGGGTGCATTTAAGGCCAAACATGAACCTCCTGCTCTTCAGGTCTGCACAGCTCTATGCAGGAGCAAAGAGGAGTAGAATTTCTGGAATCAGTCTAATCAAAAAAGGTGATCCTGTCGCTTTAAGACTTTTAGGCAGTTTCAGAAAGGAGGTATGATGAGTGACAATATAAGTATACTTAATTCTGCTAGACTGTGCTTTTAAAAATGTCTACTCCATGCCGGGCGGTGGTGGTGCACGCCTTTAATCCCAGCACTCGGGAGGCAGAGGCAGGCGGATCTCTGTGAGTTCGAGACCAGCCTGGTCTACAAGAGCTAGTTCCAGCGCAGGCTCCAAAGCCACAGAGAAACCCTGTCTCGAAAAAAAAAAACCAAAAAAAAAAATATGTCTACTCCTACACAGTGAGATGGGTTTTTTTTTTAATTTGGTTTTCCTTTTAAATTTTTGTTTCGTTTTTACTGTTTTGTTTTCTTTTGGGGGGAGGTTGTAAGGATGAAGGGTGGATATGAAGGAACAGAGAGATGAGTGGGATTGGAGTGTATTATTCAAAGTTCAATAAGAATCAATAAAAAGTTTTTTTAATATTTATTTATTATGTATACAATATTCTGTCTATGTGTATGCCTGCAGGCGAGAAGAGGGCACCAGATCCCATTATAGATGGTTGTGAGCCACCATGTGGTTGCTGGGAATTGAACTCAGGACCTTTTGAAGAGCAGGCAATGCTCTTAACCTCTGAGCCATCTCTCCAACCCCCAAATAAAAGGCTTTAAAAATGGCTATAATAGTTTTGTTGTGTAGTTCAGAGGACTGCTTTATGGAGGTGATAGTCTCCTTCCATCATATGGGCCCTGGAATGGCTTGGTGGCCGGAGTCTTTATTTGATGGACCATCTCACCAGCCCTACCCTACATTGATAAATGCTATGTTGTATGTATGAGTTTTTACCACAAGTAGATGTTAACAAATAAACCGAGGCTACCTGGAGAATGGCCATCATCTAGAAAATGGGATTGTGGAGGAAGTGCCTGTTGTAACGGTGGCCAGAGAGAAAGGTGGAAAACTAAAGGCACAGGAAGCAAAGAGGTCGTCCCTGGGGCTTCTGGTTTGCCTTTCCTGTGGTGTCAGAGAGTTGAGAAACTTCAACACAAACGATACAGCCAAAAATCCCTGCAAGATTCATGCTTTCCCAGAGGCATGTCAAGCAAGGATGTTGCAGATAACTAATGAGCCGTGCTGACTGAGGGCCAGGATGAGTTTTACAGTCCCTAAAACTAAACACTGCTCTTCATAAAACTGCCTGACAGTTTCATTCACAGAAGGAAATTCTTTAAGATTGAAACGAGGTAAACCCAGCACATATTTATTTTGTTATGTTGTCTCTTGTGGTCCAGACGGGCTTCAAACTTGCTCTGAAACTGTGGAGTCCCCTGCCTCTCTCTGCTAAGTACTGAGACAGGTGTGTGCCCCTCATGTTGGCTATCACACTACTTTAACAATGGACCTCAGGGAATGGGAATTTCCCCAGGAATCTCATGTTAGAGAAAGGAAAGTCAGGAAGAGATGTCACATGGGGGTGACTTCTTGTCAGCAGGACAGCCTGGAGTTGAAACAATAATAGACTATAGCTTGACCACGATTCCTTAGTTACAGTGCCATAGCCACATGCCAGCACCCTGATGATGGACTAGGCTGGTCCCTGGACCACTTTACTGCCTGTGTTCCCAGCTGCATTCGAATGCGCTTCCCTCCACGTTTCACTGCTTTTTGTCTGCACACTTGGCCTTTTGAGAATGGGTAGCTGATCTTAGCTTGTTAGGGCTGCCAGCCCAGGCTCTGACCCCAGCAGTTCTGGTAACAAGTGGGACCCAATGGCATTGTGGGCATCATTCCTGGGTTAAGGAGAAATCCCAAAAGAGCTTTCTTCTGGCTGTCTCTCTGGGCTACACATTAAAACTGTAGCAAAGTACAGGAAGTCAACAAGGGAAACTAGCCTGAGACCCTGAAGGAGCCCTTTCCTGAGGCTGGAGAATAGCTTGAGACTGAGTTAGGAGCCTTGACTACTCCTGAAAGGCGGAAGGACTTGGGGGCTGAGCTGGGCAGCTGGGAGAGTGATATGGTTCTTGGTTTTGCTCCTTGACAAGAGAAAGATCTTTAGATCTTTAGAGTCCCAGGCCTCATCTTAGAGACATGGAAACCTGAGAAACATGTGATTGCCGAAACTTTGGGAGCTCTTAACCCTTTCCAATCCTCTGAAATGTATTTAACGGTCCCTCTTCTGTCCAGTCTACTTTTTCAAACCCCTAGACTAGGGATGAAACACACCCCCTACACACCTTTTGCCAAGCTATTCCAGCCCAGGAGCAAAGGTGACCCTTTGGGCTAGGAAGATGCTTCACTCAGTAAAGTGCTTGGTGTGCAAGCATGAGGGCCTGGGTTTGGATCTCCAGCACTCATGTAAAAGGCAGGGCTTGATGGGGTTCATCTGTAATGCCAGCACCGGGTCTTGCTAACTAGCTGGATCAGTGAGCGACAGCCTATGTGGTGGTTTAAAGGAGAAATGACCCCCATAGTCTCACTTATTTGAACATTTGGTCTCCAGCTGGGGTGCTGTCTTGGGGAGATTATGGAATCTTTTGGAGGTGGTGCCTTGCTGGAGGAAATATGCCCCTGGAGGGGCAGGCCTTGATAGTTTATTGCCCTACCCATTTCCTTTCGTGTACATGAAAAGGTGATACATTTGCCATGCTTTTTCTACTATGAGATTCCATCTCTCCATAACTGGGAGCTAACCTAGACCTTTTCCTCCTCTTAGTTGCTTTTGGTCATGGTATTTTATCACAGCAACAGCAAAATAACTAATACACACTGTCTCAAAAATAAGGTGGGAAGCAATTGAGGGACTGAGGAAGATACCCAAATCAACCACACATACTTGCATACATGTGAACACACACACATACACACACACATCCCCAAATCAATCAATGAATCATCAATCAATCAATAGTGACCCCTATTATAGTCTCACTCATTCCCTTCATTCCTTCCTTTGCTTAGAGACAACAGGCTTCTGTATTATGCTCCTATATTGCAATTCTGCATCAGGGGAGACACTGCTTGTTGAGCTTGGGTTCAGAGAACTTTCTTCCTTTTGCTTCTTGATGTACCTTGCATCTGAATCCCAGAACCATCCATCTTCTTCCCTTTGCCCTATAAACCAATCACCCTAGTTCTGTCTCTTTGCCCTTTTGGCCAAAGCTTCTTGTATTGCAGTTTGTCTTAGTCTGTGGTCTCTAGGTTCTTGTTGGATTCCTTTCTCTGAAAAGTCTCTCAGATAAATCACAGCTATCATGTCAATGCTGCACCTCTCCCAGAATAGCATGAGGAAGAGTTAGCAAGGCCTTGGGAGAGCATCCAGTGTGTTGTAAATGGGAAAACAAGCTGCTTCTCTGCCTAGAGGACAGGCGACTCATTCAAGGTCTTGGCTTTGAGCTGGGGCCAGAAATAAACTTCTCCATCTTCAGAGCTTTGTGCTTTCTTAGTACTGGCCTGTGGCCTCCTTCTTCAGGCTTCCAATGAACCCTTCTCTGGCCTTGGCATTTCAGGTGTCATATCCATAGAGGCAGGTTGGCTGCTCAACTTTGCCTTGAGTATCTGTCTGTTCCAGGGCTGCAGAGGAAAGCTTGACCAAAAGAATGTGGATGACAGCCAGTGGCTGTCTTGATAGTGCCTGGAGGAAATGACTTCTGCTCTCAAATAATAGTTTGAGAATGAATCGTGTGAACAAATAGTAAGTATCTGGGTAGACTTCACTCTGAACCTGAACTTGGTGAAGGTTCATGGCCATCGGAACTGCCGTCCTCCCCTTCTGTCTTCTGGCGAGAAAACTGTTTTGTTTTTGTGACTTCGGGTGGTGTTTTTCTCATCAACGGGGGGGGGGGGCTGATTCCTGACTGAGTTCCAACCGAGGCTGCTGGCTCTGCCCTGAGAGTTCTGGAGGGAAGGAGATGATGACACCATTTACCAAGCTCTTTCCCAGGCAGACTCAGTGAAGTCCTGGTGACAGCAAGGAAGCCCTTGTTGTCTCTTGTTTGCTTAGGGTACTATGGCCCAGAGAGGATGTGTGCCTAACCCAAGGCTACACAGCCAGTTATTATTGCAGCCAAGGAAAGTGAATTCCAGCTCTTGAGGTAGAGTAGACACTTGTTGCACAAGCTTGAAGTCCCGAGTCCAGCTCTCCAGCACCCACTTTTTTTTTTTTAAGCTGAGTACAGTAGCTTATGTCTTGTGATCCCAGCACAGGGGAGGTAGAAAGAGGGGAATCCTTGAGAAATTAATGTGAATTTTATGTTTGAAACAGACCAACAAATATTAGCACTAGCCATGCACACACATGTGCATACAGTCACAGATACACGCTCCCACATAAAACAACCCTTCCTTGCCTTCAAACAAATAGTTTCTGTCTCTGTTACTCACTGAAAAGGTCTGGGATTTCACTAGCTACGAGAACTTGATCAGTCCTTGACCACTGTCTGTTTCCTCATGTTTAAAACTGGGACGCTAATAAGTTTCTCATCAGAATGCTGGGTAAATGGGTCACTATATGTAAGGGTCTCAAGCATGTGTCTGATGGGCAGTGAGTTCTCAGTATGGTTGGCACAGTGCTCAGGGTCAGTCTGTCCTCATCTCTAGTGGGGATTCCCTGAGGGGATCTCTGGGGAGATTGATTTCAAATGTCGTCATATTGTATGACCTTTTGAGATTACCCAGGTTGTCTGCTCACTTAATTTCATTAAAACAAAACAAAACAAAACTCTGATATTTGAAGATAATCCTACGTAATAATCCTTGTGACTCAGAGTAATTAAGCATACTGGGTCAGTGATCCGTATAAATAGTTGAATTTATTATTATGTTTATATAACCAAATGACATTTTAAGATGGTCTTTTTTATTGGTATTCTTTGGTGTTTATCGCATTCCATGCCATCACATCTTTGTTATAGGCACCATTTAATCCCAAATGCATGCCCTGGAAGTGACTCACATAAAGAGACAAAAATAGGAAAGAAATGCATGAGATATGACATTTGAGAAGTAGAGGAGGGGAGATGGGAGGCAGTATAAGAGGGGTTTCCTGGTTGACATCTCCTAAAACTGAATTGTAATAAGATAAGAAGGGGGTTTAGTCTCTAAATAATATTTTCAATACATTTTCTTCTTGTTTTGTTTTGAGACAAGTTTTCACCATGTAGCCCAAGCTGGTCTCCAACTTCCATCCTCCTGCCTCAGCCTCCTAAGTGTTTGAATCACAGGAGGACATTACCATATCTGGCTAAGAAATACTTATTGTGGAAAAGAAATAAAGTTAAGAAATTCCATTGACTTAGTGCTTTTAATCTGTTAAATAAAAGATTAACTGATCTTACCTTATGCAAAAAAAAATAACTACTCTTCCAGAGGACCTGAGCTCAATTCCCAGCAACCATATGACAGCTCACAACTTCAGTCCCAGGGGACCCAACACCCAAGCCAAAACACCAGTGTGCTGAAAATAAGAATAAAAACATTAAAGTATGACCTCTTTATGATTTCTTACATTCGTCCATCAAATTATTCATATATCCATCAATGCAGCCTCTATCCACCCATCCATCTGTCCATGATGCATTACCTGCTTTTTCTTTCTTGGTTACCTACCCACTTGTCTATACACATAACGAAGAGCCCTGTATTAACGTTTTATTACATCAACTATGGTTATTTTCGGGTGTTGTTATATTGAAGATTCAAGATTTTTCTTTGTGTGTTTTAACATTGTTTAAATACTTATAATAATTATATAATGATTTCATCAAAATAAAAAATCATAAAAGGGGGAATCAATGCTCCTGAATCTCCTACAACATTTGGGGTCTCTCTGCTTTTGCTACTTTCATGCATCCTAAATTGTCCATAGCCAGGGCCTTTAGGTTCATCCAATACCTCAATACTTATGGTTGTTCCGTTCCTAGACTCTGCTGCACAGCTCACACGTGGAGTCTTCAGTGCTGGGAGCTTGAGTGGCAGGCCGTTGTTGACCTGATGGGAGACATAGGGCTAAGGGGAGGCACGGGCTGAGGGAGGCATAGGGCTGAAGGGAGG
>JAQHUG010000263.1:295076-310087 GCA_028555095.1 Dicrostonyx torquatus | reverse complement strand
TGTGATGGAGAATATTATTGGCCAGGCGTGGTTGCCAACCCCAGCACTGAGATGCAGATATCTGTGAGTTGGAGCAGCCTGGTCTACATATTGAATTCCGGAACAGTCAAGGCTACACAGAGAAATCCTATCTAAGTAAGCAATCAAAACAACAACAAAACAGAACAAAAATCTTGGGGTGGAAAGGACCACTGTCACATCTCAAGGAAAACGCCAGCAGGTTTGGTTCTATAACGTGAGCTGTTGTGTAAGCTAAGGCATTGTAATCATGTTACGGTCCCACGGAAATCATGCTGTGTCTCAGTCTCCCTTGCTCTGGATTCTGCTTCTATAAGTCTCTCCCATTCCCGAACCCTGTCAGCCTGTCTGAGTCTCAGCTCCTGTTCCGTGGAGCTCTTGGGGTTGTTTTATCATCAGCCCCATCTGTGTCTCCTTCCTTAGCTGTCATCTCGTCTCGCAGTGTATTCCCCAAATAAGAGTAGACAGGGCCTGGATAAACAGAAAATTTCATGGTTAGGTGGGGGTATAGGGATGGAGAGAAGTGTTAAAAAGAAAGAAAAGCCAGGTAGTGGTGGCGCACTTTAATCCCAACATTCAGAGGCAGAGGCAGGCGGATCTCTGCGAGTTTGAGGCCAGCCTGGTCTACAGAGTGAGTTCTAGGACAGCCAGAGGCACACAGAGAAACCCTGTCTCAAAAAATAAAAAAAAAAAGAAAGAAAGAAAGAAAAGAAGAAAAAAGAAAAGAGAAAAGGAGGAAGAAAAGAGATGGAAAGGAAAGGCTCAGTGGAGCAAAAGTGTAGCCGCATCAGGATGTCAAGGTTCCTAAACACACAGCAGCTGTCCCCAGACAGGCAGGGCTGCGGTCAGCAGGGGGAGGTCCAGGCAATTCTAACGAAAATACAAGTCGCTGAGTGGGGCTCCTAGACCCCTGGGCATCTGAGCACCCCAGGGCTCTCTCCCCAGAGCTCTCTCTCTAGGATCTGCAGATCTTTCCAAGGAATTGCTTAGTCAGAACAAAAGGAAATATTGCCATTCCCCAGAGTCCCTCCGAGCTGTGAAATTCACTACAACTATGTCATTGTCATATATCTGAAAATGACCTTTGTAGCTGCCACCGTGGGGCCAATTTTCTGTCTTTTAAATGTAATTTAAACTAAAAGTCGAGATTTTCTTTCTTTTTTAAAATACTCAGTTCTCTCTCCACATAAAACAGGTTGCAGCTTAACCTGAACATATATATGCAAATGACATTTTATCATCTAAAGCCTTTTCTGGTCATTGCTTTTACTGAAGAGCCTGAATGACATCTGGGCTCTATCCCACCACCTAATGACATAGATTTAAGGCCAAAGGCTGCTGGGTGAGGGTTAATGGTGACATGCCTCTCTCTGATGTGAGTGTCCTCAGAACACAGACATCACATTCTGAGTTGTGTTGGTGAAAAAGGGAACATTTCTGGTAACAGTAGTGGGCGGGGTTGTAATTTCACTGGCAGCTATTTGAACCCTCGTGCTCACTCTCCCAACACAAGCCTCTCCCCTGGGCACAATAGGACAAAATTTTCATTTCCCACTATGGGCAGCTGAGCCCAGAATATAAACAAGTGGGACACTGACAGGACCTGAGCCAAGTCAGGGAGCAAATGTTTCTGAAGGATATCAGAGCTCCTCTCAAATACTCTCCCATATTCTCTGTGATACTGTGGGTGCTTGTATATCCTTAGATGTGCCAAACTGGAGGGTGTCTGTAACCCCCCACCAACCCGTACACTACCTCCTGTCAGGTTCACGTACACCCGAGAAGTCCCGAGGGTGCCACCGAATACAATGTCCTCGCTCAATCATTCATCAGTTCCTAGGCAAGTGACCTTGGAAGGGTGACTAGGAGTTCCCTTTGCTTTTGTCACCTCCCTCAGGATCCCATGTTTCCTTTGTGTGTTCCTTGGCCTTTTCAGAATCTCAACTTCATGCAAGACTGTTTGGCATCATAACCCGATGTCCTCAGATCTTAATGTCTTGCAGAACAGTTAGAGAGAAGAAGCCACAGGTCATTCTCCCCTTTCCCCTGTTTATTGCTCTGGTGCAGGGGCTGCACCTGCTGATGGGGGGTAGGTTTCCCACACCCTCCTCTCCTCCTTCTTTCCCAAGGTTTTGCACATGCAGGACAAGAGCTCTTGATCACCGAGCACCAGCATTTTTCTCATAGTGATCACCCACCATGGCTGGGGGTTTCATGCTAACAGTTTCTTCCACTCACTGGTGTCTATCCAGGGACTGTCTGGACAAGGATAGTGGGGTAGCTTGAGCGGGGAAGAAATCCTCATTTTGCTACCTTATTTCTTTTCATAGATGGCAGTAATTTGGGGGTTGGGATGTGTGGTGATCCCTTGGTCCCCACACCCAGCATGGGCTGGAGGAGACCCAGAGCGCATTCTTGAATCTCATACCTCCCTCACTGGCTTTAGCTAACGTGACTCACTTTTATTCACTCATTCAGCAACGTTAGCCACCCTGCCGGCCCTTTCTGTGCCAGAACCATTTCTGGGCACTGCATGACAACATGTACCAGCTCTGTTCCTAACCTCAGGGAGCTTTTGTGCTTCTCTGGAGGAGGCAGACACACCTGGCAAACTGCAGTACGTAGTGTCTCCTTGTGCTGGGATGGAGTTCACAAAGGGCATGGTGGGAGAGCCTAGGAAGGTCCTTGATCAAGACAAGAGAACAGAGGAAAGCCTAGTGTTCTTTCTAGAAGCTGTAAAATTCCTGGCCAGAGGCAGGAGAGGACAAGGGGAGCCAGGGAGGGAGTTAGCCTGCAGTGGAGCCTCAGGCCAGGAAGGGGAGTGAGAAGCCTTGAATTTAGCATTAACACTGTTTTTCTTTCTTCTGGAGAGCTGCCACATGCGGCCACAGAGAGCATTTCATGGGTAGATGCGTATTATCGCAATGTGTTTATCTAGGAAACCAGAGCCCAGCTCTAGCATCTGTTTTGCAGCACAGCCCTGAGTAAAGTCCAATTTTCCAGTTGGGTTAATAAAAATAAAACTTGGGAAGCTGTGGGCTGACTGCATCAGGGGTTGAGTCCTGGCCTTATGCAGGGTCATGGACCCACTATGGACAACCTTGCCCAGTGAGGGAAGAGCAGTCGGCTAACTCTGAGGAACACACCTCACAGAGGAATGATGGCTTTGGATTTTCTCTGTCTCAACCTGACATGAGTTGGTGGAACACTTAACTGTGGCCAGGGCACTGGTCTGGTTGTGGGGATGGAGTGAGATGCAGATGAGGACCAGAAACCTGGGCTGAGATGTGTGGAGCAGGACTAGGAAGCCAGATGGACCAGGAGGATGCAGGCTTGTAAATGTTCACTCCCTTGAAGTTGATGGGGCGGGAGATTAGAGGCTTCAAACCTGTTTTTAGAAGCCAGCTCAGGGAGTTGAGGCAAAGCCTGAGGACCTGAATCAATCACCAGCAGCCACATCATACAAAGCCAGAAATGGTGGTGCAAGCTTCTAGCCGAACCCTGAGGAGGGGATAGGAGGATCTCTGGTACCTACTGGCCAACCATTCTGGCTGGATTGGTGGGCTCCATGCCAATGAGGGACCCTATCTCAAAAGCAAGATAGGCAGCATCCGAGGAACAACAGCCCCGGTTGTCTGCCAGGCTTTCATGGTTCTTCATTCTCCCAGTCCTTACAGTGGATTTTCCACTCTCCAGATGGCTCAGTTGAGAACATGATTATCCCCAGCTTCTGAGTCCTCTTTCTCTTGATTTCTTTCTTTCCTTATCCCACATTATTTGTGGGGAAGGTGTTAACTGGCCCTATTTGAGGTGTGGACAGTCACTCTTGGTAACACCAGCTATGGCCTGTAGTTCAGAATCACATGATAAATGTGGCTAAGGGGAGCCTACCCTGTGGCACCATGCTGGGTGCTCTCATTCATAGAAGGTGCTTATGGACCCAGTTGTACGGACTCACTTTTATCCAACTGAACCCTTTGAACTGAACCCTTTGAACAGGACAAGGTAGGGAAACGAAGGCCACTTTGTTAGGGTCAGGAGGGCTGGACCAGGGCTCCTACCTCTCATGGTGCTCTTCCCCACTACACCCTGTTCCTCCGGTCCTGGTGTGAAGCCAGTGATTGTGAAACAGACTGCCTAGCAGCATTCCCTCAGGAGAAGCTGCAGACTGAGCAGCATTGATTAAAGATAATTTTGCTGGAGGAACTTGGAGTGAACTGGGAGCCAAACCCCAAGGGTGTGGCCAGTGTGACTTTAGGGAAACTATCAGAAAGCATATGTCATAGACCCTGGCAGGGTGGTCTCTCACAGGGCACATTACGTGGGTGAGGAGGAACTCTCGCTCTTAGTGGGAAAGCTGGGGCCGGCAGTGAGGAAGCATCTTACCCGAGACTCAGTTCAGACTAGACAGTTTGAGCCATGCAATGGGCTTAGGGGGGAGAAATCCTTCTCTTCCCTGAGGGTGGAGAAGAGGGTCCCCAAAGCAGGCCAGACAGCTTGCTTCTAAAGGATCCAAGGGAAAAGCCAACCTGCACCCATTGTCTTAGTGTTCAATTTCTGTGAAGAGACACCATGACCATGGAAAGTCTTTCATAAAGCTGGCTTACAGTTTTAGGGTTTAGTCCGTTATCCTCATGGTGGGGAGCATGACAGCATGCAGATGGACATGATGCAGGAGAGGTAGCAGAGAGTTCTACATCTGGATCCACAGGCAGCAGGCAGAGAGAGCCACTGGGCCTGGCTTGGGCTTTTGAAACTTCAAAGTGACACACTTCTTCCAACAAGGTCACATTTACTCCAAGAAGGCCACACCTACTCCAGCAAGGCCACACCTCTTTATTTTTCCAAATAGTGCCATTCTCTGGTGACTAAGCACTCAATCTGTGAGCCTCTGGGGGTCATTCTTATTAAAACCACCACACCTACTGAGCGAGGACAACACTCTTATTCCTGTCTTGGTGTGTAAAGCTAACATTTCCTGGGATGCTGTCTGTGGCATGTATACCTTGTTGCATCAGTCCCTCTCTGTCTCCAGCACCTCGTGTCTGGAGTTGCTCTTACCTCCAGGCTGGAGCCCATGCTGACAATGGTTTCACCTGTATTCCACTGGAAAACCCATTGTAAGGAGCGCTGGAGTTCTCGCTGCCTTGTTGTGCTGTGTACCCACCAGCCTGAGCCCCTTCCTTCCCCTTCCTGGGGCACTTGGTTAAACTCACCAGCCTGAGCCCCTTCCTTCCCCTTCCTGGGGCACTTGGTTAAACTCACCAGCCTGAGCCCCTTCCTTCCCCTTCCTGGGGCACTTGGTTAAACTCACCAGCCTGAGCCCCTTCCTTCCCCTTCCTGGGGCACTTGGCTATACCTCCCTGAACTCAGCCAGCTGGGAGCTCCGTACCCATTTGCAACCTTTGGATCTGCTCCCTGTTAGGCATCACAGTGTTGCTCCGCCTGGCTCTCTGGTCCCTTTCTTTCTGTCATTGCTGCCAACTGGCCTGGCTGTCTGTATTTGTTACCTTTATATCACCATGATCGAATCCCTGAGAGAAGCAGTTTACTGCAGAAGGTTGCTTTGACTCTTGGTTCAAGCTCTGTAGTCTATCACAGCAGGGAAAGCCCGGGACTGAAGCAGCTTGGCCACGGTGGTAGAAACATGCAGTACAGCTTGTTCACATCTCAGTACATCAGGAGATAGAGATCTTGGGTATGGTGCAGGGACCAAGAGGCTTAAATCCACCAGCTTGGTCCTGTGTATCAAAGATCTTATCACCTCCCCAACAGCACTACCGGCTGGGGACCGTGTGTTCAAACACACGAGCGTTCAAACACACGAGCCCGTGGGAGACATTTCAGATTTAAACCCCAACACTGATGTCAAACAGACATGCGATTTGAAGAGTCTGCCCCCGCAGTTCGCAGCTGGGCTGGACTTGCCGCTCAGGTTCAGCGAGGCTCCCTCCGTTCTATTTTACTCTTTCCAGCCCTACATACTTCCTTGGTGAGTTCATTTTCTGTTTACTTCTTTATTTTTAACTTCATTGTGTATACTGATGTTACGGTTTGAGTCTGAAATATTTCTTGTTGCTAAAATTCCACTTAGGGGGAAGATGTAAGCAATGTCTGCCCTTCTCCTAAATAGAAGGTCCCAACAACAAGCCAAGACACGATTCTACCGAGGCTCCCTCTGGGGAACCAATGACTTTATTTGGTTTCCTTACAGGACACAGGTGAGAGTTTCTTGCAGAGGTGAGTGTTCCTTCCCCCAGTAGACCACACCAGAACAGCCTTACTGAGTAGAAATGAGGGCCCCAGAAAGCCCTTTTCCCATAGTAGCCCCCCCCAACTACAAACTCTTGAGCCTCCCCAAGGTCATATGTAATTAAGGCAGAGGTGCAGACAGGACTTGGTAGGGAGTAGCTGGATACTCAAGTGAGAGTTTTGTGGCCCTCCTTGCCTTTCCATGAGGGGCCATAAGCAGTCAATAAGTCCAAGTTCATCCTTAAGAGGAGAGTACAGCTGAGTCTAAGATGGTGGTTGATTGGCTCAAAGGACAATCCCTGGCAGTGGCCCTCCCTCCAGGGTCATATTTTGAATGCTTATTCTCACCACTGGGTACCTCTTTGGAGGCTGTGGAACCTTTAGGAAATAAGGTACCTGGCAGATGTGGGTCACGGGGCGTGGGACTCTGCGTTAGTCATTTCCTCATCCTGTGACAACATGCCTGGCAAAAACAACGTAAGGATGGAAGTGTCTATTCTGGATCACATTTTGAGGGGACAGTGTGGTAGCAGGAATATGAGGTGTCTGGCCATGTGTCCACGGGGAAGCAGAGATGAGCGCTGGTGCTCAGCTCATGTTTTCCTTTCACTAGGACCACAGACCATGGCATGATGCTTCCCACATTTACGGTACGCCTTCCCTTTTTTGGTTAAATGGTTCTAAAAACATCTTAATAGACACATGGAAAAGTATGTTTCTATAATGATTCTAAATACAGTTAAGTGGTTGGTGAGATGACTTAGTGGGTAAAGGTGCTTGCTGCCGAGGTTGAATACCTTAGTTCAGTCTCTAGGACCCACATGCTGTAATGAGAGAACAGACTTACACAAGTTACAGGCATGCATGCATGCACACACACTTTTACATATGAATAAATAAATCAATGTAAAAGAAAAAGTTACAGGCATGCATGCATGCGCACACGCTTTTACATATGAATAAATAAATCAATGTAAAAGAAAAATCCAGCCATGTTGATAGTGAATATTGACCATCCCAACACCTGAGGGTTTTACCCATGATTCCTGCTGCTCTTGTGAGAGCCAAAGTTACATTTTAATTACTATGCCTTAGAGATCCATGAGACAAAAATGCCTCTGATCTGCCCATCCCCTTGCCCAAGGACAGATAGTTCCTGAAATGCTGGAAACTATTATTTATGAGAGATAATAAGCCACAATTTTTCACCCCTCTATACAAATTCTCATGGGATGTGCTTCATCACACGTGGGCGGGAGGTACATAGGCAGGAAATAGTCAGGATGTATGCTCGCCCCTGATTGGACCTCATGGAAAATGCAATGAATTGTGGGTTTTCCTTCTTCAGCCTTTGCTGTACTTGATTCTGGTTTCAAATTGAAAGCTTGCTTCAAATTTGGCTTTGAACTGTGGTAGTGCTCTTCTTGATGGGTGGGATTAACCCCCTGTGCTCGCTGGTTCATCTGCATGTGAAGGATCTCTGTTTCCACACAGCCAGGGGCTGAGCCGCGCTGCCTTGCCTTTCCCACCATGATGAACTGCAGTTCTCTGAAACTGTGAGCCAAAACAGACCTTTCTCCCTAAGTTGCTTCTATCCTGCATCCTGTCACAGAGAAATGAAAGCCACTGTGTAGGTGACATCATAAAAAACATCAGGCTAAGCCAGAGTTTCTGTATTTGTGTGCATCCTTCACTTAACGTTTAGAACACCACAACAGTTGAGTAGCAAAACAGCACAACAGCATGTAATGGCTATAGCCTTCTCTTACTCCCTCTCCCCTGCATGTGGAAGGCCAGTGGGCCATGGTGTTTCTGAGAATGAGGCCTGACATGAATGCCCTCTGCCCTAGTCTCCCTAGTCTGTCCCTAGTCCTGGTCCTACACGACCAAAAACAAGTTAGGAGGAAAGTGGTTATTTCTTCTTACATTTTACAGTCTGTCATCAAGGGACGCCAAGGATGGATTCTCGAGGAGAAACTGAAGCAGAGGCCTGCTCGCTGGCTTGCTTCCAGGCTCATAATCAATTACCTTTCTTATATGATCCAAGGCCACATGTCCAGAAGCGGCACTACCCACAGTGGGCTTGGCCCTCCTCCACCAACTAGCAATCAAGAAAATGACCCACAGGCACACCAATCTGGTGGAGACAATCCGCAGCTGAGGTTTCTTCTTCTCAGGTGTCTTTGGCTTGTGTCAAGTTGACAGAACTGACTGGAACACCATCTCTAGGAAGATGTCCGTCATTCCCGTGTGCTCCTCCACTAGAGTCACTGCTCTCAGTTTGGATCCAGGACCATTTATTCTGCCTGCCACTTCACCAGTCTCTTCTATTTCTTTTTCCAGAGGAAGATTTCTAAGAAAGAAAGTCTATGAGAAGAGAGCCTTTTCGGGGATTTTACTTTGTACCAGATAATTATGTAGCTCCATATGGCAGACCCTCACTGGGCACAGACTTGAGGTCTCTGTGTTTGACCATCAGTTCTGGACAAGGAGTGACACCTGGGGTTTGATCATCAAGAGGACACCGTCTCGGGAGCACACACATTGCCTCAGCCAGCTATGTGTCCATCCACATAACAAGGTCTTGTTGGGGAAAATCAGCACAGCCCAGATTTAACACAATGATGTCTCCTGGCTCTAGGACTGGCTCTTGGTCTCCTTCTGCCCAATTTTCAGACTTTTTGTCCATTTTGAGTGCCCTAGTTTGATGTCTCCTGCTGTGACAAAACACCATGACCAAAAACCACTGGGGGAGGAAAGAGATGATTTCCACTTACAGTCTGCAGTTCATCACTAAGGGACATCAGGGTAGGAACTTGATGGCAGAAATGGAAGTGGAGATCATGGAGGAAGTTATCGGCTTGCTCTCCAGACTTGCTCAGCTTGCTTCTTCTGCATCCTGGTGCTCAGACACTGTTAGTGACTGGCCTTTAAGCCAAACATCCACCATTTTTTGGAGTTCAGCTGTAAAAGATTAGCAGAGTTGGGCTTATTGACTGCTTACATCTGCTCATGAAAAGGTGGGAAGGGCCCCTCTACATCAGTCATCAACCAAGAAACTCCCCCTCAGGCCTACCTACAGGCCATTCTGTTTTCAACTGAGGTTCTCTCTTTTCAGATGAGGCTAACTTGTTTTAAGTTGACAAAAAATTTCCAATCAACACAATTTTCTAGAATTGTCTCTCAGTCTTCTTTCTATTGAAGCCTTTAGTCTGTCTTTAAGTGGGAATTGACGTTCTCCATGGCTCTGGTACTTGACACACACGGATTGAATTTCTGGAATCATTCCCCATCCTTTCTGAGAATCCCCGTTTGGATTACACTCCCTCTGCAGTTGGGCCAGCATGCCACTGCTCCCTTATTACACTGTGGGCTCCACATTTGTCACAGGTCACATTCTTTTTTTTTTTCAAATATTTATTCATTTATTATGTATACAACATTCTGTCTGTGTGTATGCCTGCAGCCCAGAAGAGGGCACCAGACCCCATTACAGATGGTTGTGAGCCACCATGTGGTTGCTGGGAATTGAACTCAGGACCTTTGGAAGAGCAGGCAGTGCTCTTAACCTCTGAGCCATCTCTCCAGCCCAGGTCACATTCTTTTGCAAAGCCGATCTTGTTGCATCCTTGTCTAAATCCGAGGTTATTGAAGTTCACACGCAACATGTTTACTTCTCTTTTCTCTCTGCATCCTCCAGAAAATACCAAAGATGTCCACAAGAGAACCCCCAGTGCCATCTTCTCTCCTTCAAAAGACCTGTTTGGCTCCTTTGTTATGCAATCCTCTTGTTATCAGAGACAATATTTTGGCTTGAAGTCTTTTTCAATTCTTTGGTAGTATTGGGTTTGATTTCCCAAGCATCATAGTAAGCCATTTCTCTCACCATGTTCTACAGCCCAGGAGTAGGTTGGGCAGAATAAGAGAATGTAGTTGTATGCAGCTTAGGCAGCCGCTATCCTCTGCCTCTCACTGAATATTCTAGAAGGTTCCATGTGAACTCATTCTGATAATATTTGGCATAGGCTGAGTTGCCTGCTCTACTGAGCTGTGCTCAATAGTTGTGTCTCTTCTCTTGGTTGCATGAGTCATTGGGAGTCCATAGATAGCAAGCCTTCTCCTCTGGAATTTGTCCCTGATGTTCCAGGGAATGATGCTGATATTGCAAAACCAAGTTCTATCATGTAAACATGTCCCAGAGTATTGTGGGCCATCCTGCATCAGCTCATCAACCCGTGATTCAGCTGAGTCCAAGCAGCTCTGCCCCCAGCGAAGAATGAGAAAAGCAGGCGGCATTCCTCAGCCATTTGGTTTTCATTTTCCATCTCATCATTCAGGAAGGTATTTCCTGAGTGTACTCATGGGCGAGTTTTCTCATCCAGGATCTGGAATGACATTGTCCACATTTCTGAAATGAGTCTCCAAGACCCAAGAAATGGGTCTTCCTCTAGGTACAGAGTCTATTCAGACTACTCCCCAATTCTTAGACATGGTTTCTATCATGTTACACTCAAAGCTAGAATTCTCCCATCCAGCTATCATTCATTCATCTACCCACCATTCATGTATTACATATATATATATATATATATATATCATCCCTCCATCTATCCATCCATCCATCTATCCATCCATCCATCCATCCAGCATCCATCCATCCATCCAGCATTCATCCATCCATCCATCCATCCAGCATCCATCCATACATATATCATCCATCTATTTATCCATCCATCATCTATCCAACTATCCACCCATCCATCCACCCATCATCCATCCATCCATCCATCCAGGAGGTCCTTGGCCATGATCTGAGACAGACAGTTGGAACATGGTATGAGAAATGGTTTCTCCTCTTAAGGATTCTTGTTGTCTCCACCGAGCCCCATTTCTGTCTCCCAGAACTCTCTGATGTGTCTACCTCTAATCTATAGCCATGAGAAGCAATTGTAGGGAGACTGGGAAGAAACACACAAATATTTAATTATTATTAACGTGTGTTCAACACAAGCTGGCCAAATTTTATATAGGAAATAAACAGGATAGCAAAAGAGAGAAAGAAGTTAAGAGGAAGGACCTGCCTAGAAAGAAGGTCAACATAAGCTTTATGAGGAGGTGACCCTAAGATTGAGATCTGAGGGATGTTCTAGAGGAGCAACAACAGCCACACAGAAGGAGGGGGAAAGAAATGTTAAGGCCAGTGATGTGGGATTCCCCTCTGTATGCTGTGAATATGTCTTATTACCATTGGTTAATAAAGAAGCTGCTTTGGCCTATGGCAGGACAGAATAAAGCAAGGTGGAAAATTCAAGCAGAGACAGAGGAGGAAAGAAGGCGGAATCAGGGAGATACCATGTAGCTGCAGAAGAAGAAAGATGCCAGCATCTTACCAGCAAACCATAGCCTCTGGCAATACACAGATTAATAGAAATGGGTAAATTTACTAGCTAGGACTATGCCTGAGCTGTTGGCCAAACAGCGGTAGCAGTTAATGTAGTTTTTGTTTGATTATTTAGGTTTGGGTGGCCGGGAAATGAAAGCACAGTCTGTGTTTACAGGCCAGATGTGATACACACCTAAAATCCCAGTGCTTAGGTGGCAGGGGTAAGAGTTCAAAGTCATCCTTGGTTACATTGTATTTGTGGTGAGCCTGAGCTACATAGTGAAATACCATCTTAAAAAAAGGCTAAAGCTCTCAGGGAGCAAAGAAAATATGTGATAGAAAGAACAGTTGAAGAACAGCCCACAGAAGAGTAGAATGAAGGGAGGTGAAGGAGGAATGAGGAGACACCGCTGAGGCCAAAGGCTAAGGGGAGCAGGGTCAGGAAGTTTCAACTAAAGGGCCTTAGGCCATGGACTATTGGGCAGTGGTTGGTGGCTTGGCCTTATGCCACTGGTGCTAGAAGTCCAGTGTAAAGGGCAAGAGGATGTCATGCCTGATTCCCAGACTGCTTGAACAAGAAGCCATCCAATGGAGATAACAAGCAAGGAAGCTTGGCAGGGTGGGACCAAGCATGCAGAGATCAGCTTTCGCTGCTATCTTTTGGACTCTCATGAACCATCTGAGCATCTCTGGCAGATGGGCAATGGAGGAACATGTGATTGGTACCAAAGAGCTGCAGGCTGGGAGGTATGCTCATTGAGGAGAGGGAGGACAGCGAAAGCCTTCTCATCCCACCCCCACAGGCTTGGCCCTGGAGTCTAGTCCCTGCAAACTTCCAGAACATAAGGCTCAGGAGTTGGGGTTCTCTGTTACCCTTCTTATCTGAGGGTCCCTGCAGACTCAGGGCTGCTCGCAAGTGATGAGTCTGCTAGAGCAGGGGAATTTTCCCTTTTCTGAGGACTGGCTTTTCCGAGGATTGTTCTAAATTCCATTGGTGAGTCCTTGCTCTGTCCTGGAAACAGCGCCTCTTTATGTAATCACTCTGAGAAGGTGACGAAGCCCAGAAGAATGCTTCAGTGTTCAGATGTAGCCCAGGCAGAGGGCACCACTCTCTGGTGGCTTGGAGGCAAGAGCAGAGGATGTGCCACAGGGAGAGTTGGAAATGGATGCAGGTGGCCTCTGAGTCACCAGCTCCAGCGGGGGTGGGGGGCAATCGTGGTTCTCCTCGTGTTCCAGGCAGAAAGGGGATGTTGGAAAAGGAAGGGGCACGTCACTTCTGAGGGGTAGAAGAACACAGCGTGCCTCTCTGGCTTCCAGGTCAGGAACGATTTCTTGCTGAGGGCTCTGAATTTGCTTCAGGGCAGAACTCTCTGAATGAAAGACTGGCTTGGCTCTTAGAGGACATGGAGTTCTTGCTGCCACCATTCTTGGCTTTAGAGGACACACTGGGGAGGGGCAGGTCCTTTATGATTAACTACTTGTCTCTGTTTACTAAACACAGAGATCCCTAAGCAACTTCTTCAGGAAGGTAACACCTGATTGTGGGTAATTACTTGGACAGGGTCTCTCTTCTCTCCTTTGGATGGAATCAGTAGTGGATAAGGGACAATGGTGTTGCAATAGCTATAGAATGTTGCTGGAGGCATAGAAAGATGGTAAGATGTAGAAACAGGAGGATCACTTTGAGTTTGAGGCTATCTTGAGCATATGTTCAAGGGTAGCCTGGGCTACAGAGTGAGACTGTCTTAAAAAGCAAACAAAACCCAACCAATCAAACAAGCAAACAAAACCAAAAATAAACATCAGTTTAATGACTCTCAGTGGCCTTCTCCCTCATCAGCCTTTTCTCTCCTTGGCTTGATCCGTCCAGCAGGTCCAGTTATTCAGGGTCTGAAGAGGCTTCTACCTGGAAGTCATGAACGAGAGAAAGGAAGAAGACCAAGTAGAATTCACTTGTCAAGGTCTTCCTTTATTAGGGAGCAGGTACCAGCATATATAGCTCCGAAATGGGGAGCTTGGCTTGGGTGGGGGGTCGGGACTTAGAGCAGTGAGCAGGAAATGGGGGTAATAAAATCACTAGCTAGCACACCTGTGTAAATGGAAACATTCCTTTGTAGATAGATAACTTTGGAAGAGGGGCTCTCTGCAAACATCCTTAAAACAATGGTCTCCGGATCTCTGTTAGCTTCCTAGAATCAATAGCCCTAGCTGGCTCTGTTAAACATTCTAAGTCAACGGTCTTTGCTAACCTCCTGCTATATTTTATTAGGGCAAAGGTCCCTGACATTGGCTACTTCATGTTGGGGTTAAATCCAGTCCCATCTCTAAGATGAGGCAAGACAAGAGAGGCAGAAAGTTTAGCCATGGGCATCTCTGGGTACATTGCAGCTCAGAAGCAGTGGCCCTAAATCACTCTATAGAAAAACCCACACCTTCCCCTTTCTTTTCTCCACCTCACGGGGCTCTCTGCTGCTGCTGAATATCAAACCCAGGTCCTCACATGCTGACCTGTCTCCTCTTAGAGATCTTTCAGAGTTAGGACACCTCCCCTGGGCTAACATTTAGTGACTGCAGTGTTCTTCAGAGTAAAACCCATAAGACTCTGTGCTTGGTTGGCCTCCCTCTCCTACGTCTCTGCTCTCCCTTCTAAGTCTGTCCTGGCCATGCCAGCTGCTTGCTGCTCTCCCAGTGTGCCTCCTCAGGAGCTCTGCCTTTGCTGGCTCCTCTCTGAGATGCTTTCCTCTCGTAGAACCTCCTACCTACTTCCTGCCTCCTCTCAAATACCACTATAACTGTGGCCTCTGCACACCTAACACCAGTGAGATTCCCCTTCATCTGCCCCTCTGTGTCCAGACTCCTATTGGATTCAGTTTCTCTCCAACAAAATATTTGATATAAATCTGCATGTTTCCCATCTCTCCCTCTTGAATGCAATTGTTTCCTTTGTCGCTGCATTCCCAGCACCTAGAAGAAAGCTTGGCCCATGCACACATTCAATAAATATTTGTTGAATGAGCAAGTGAGTCACTGCATGCAATGAAAATTGAGGTCTTGGTGATTGCTTAGTACTGATATGTAATCTTCAGTGTGAATGTTTGTCATTTGTGTCAACATTTTCTTTTAATCAAATCCATTTTCTAATAGCATTGCCTCATGTGTGCAAGGGACCCCCTCGGCACTGGGCATGAGCCAGGCTGTTCCTGGAAGGATTGCAAGGAGCAGATTCTCAACCTGGTACTCAGGTTGATTCACTCAACAAGGAGCCAGATGCTCAACCTGGTACCCATGTTGATGCACTCGACAAGGAACAGATGCTCAACCTGGTACCCAGCTTGATGCACTTGACAAGGAACAGATG
>JAQHUG010000263.1:243977-257333 GCA_028555095.1 Dicrostonyx torquatus | reverse complement strand
AGTCCCATAAAAGACACTAAGAGACAAATGAAAAATCAATACGTAGAACAGGAGAAAGCACTTTCAAGTCTGGTATGCAATAATGCCTGTTAAGGGCCAAGTCTCTAGAATATATAAAGAACCATCATAAATCAACAATAAAAAAGAGATAATCTAATTTTAAAATAGGCTGGTCATTAAGAGTTTAAAATAGTCTTGCCAAAATGTTGGCTTTTAAGACTGAGTGGGAGAAGGAAACCCACATGCATGCCGAAAGCAGCCTGCCCCAAGCAACGAGGAGAAAACACAAGCCTGCCCCTGGGCAGTTGGGCACTACTATGGTGAGCAAATATATGGTGGAGTATGGAAAAGAGAGAGATAGTATGGCTCATGTTCTGCGGAGAGAGGCAGATCTAAAGAGGTGAAGTCATGGCGATGTCTGGGCCTGGGCTGCAACCAAGGCCCACGTCTGGATCGATGCCCCTGCTACAGCTGCGGCCTGTATTGATGTCCATGGCTCCTGATACCACCAAAGGCCCAGAGGACAGGGATATAGAAAGTTGGCCCCACCCCTCATGGGCTGCAGCACTAGGGAGAAATGGCCCTGCCCCCTACCTGCTGCAGCACTCTAAGAACATTCTGCACCTCCTCTGGGTACCACAAAAAGCTGACACTGTTCACAGGGGTGCAGGCAAGCTGGCCCTGAGAACATGAGGGGAGAGCTGGCTCCACCCTACCCATCTGCCATGTGGTGGTGTGGGTGAAGGAAAGATGCCCCTGCCCCTTTGCCACCTGTGGCAAGCAAGAGAGAGCTAACCCAGTCCCTCACCAGCTGCAGAACTTGGAGAAGGCCCCCTGCACCTTACCTGGGCAGCACAGTAGAGCTGACCCTGTTGACAGAGATGTGGGTGAACCGGCTGAAGGGCATGAGCATAGGAGATCTGGCCCTGTCCCTCATCTGCCATAGGGTGATGTAGATGAGGGAGAAATGCCGCCACCACCACCTGTGGCAGGAGGGCTGGTCCTAAGGTCATGAAATTGGGAGAGCTGTTCCTTCCCCACGCCTCGCCTGGGCAACACAGTAGAGCTGGTTCTTGTGTAGGTGTGGGTGACATAACCCTGAGGACATTGAAGCAGGAGAACCAGCCCTACCCCTTGTTCCTTGCAACATAAAGTGAACTAGCTGGGGCAGTGGTGAGGATGGGGGAGAATGGGAAGGTTGACCAACCCTGCAACGAGGTTATCAGTTGGCCTACCCTAATTCAGGTTCAGAATTAGGGCTGTGAGCTGGCCCACCCCAACATCTACTTCATCTATGATCTGCTGGAGTACGTGAAGGGGCCGGTTCTGCAAATCCAAAGCTGTGGGATTTCCACAACACAGGGCAACAACAGAATACCCATGAGGAGTTCCAGTGAGGGTACAGTATCGATAGTGTAGCAGAAACCAGAGACCTCAAACCAGACCAGTGACTCTCTGCAATGAACACTTGTAAGTAAAAATGTATGGACTAAAGGGTAAACTGTGCTGAGAAATGGTCTTTCTGTACATTGTGAATATGTGTTGCTCTCATTGGTTGATGAATAAAGTTCATTTGGCCCCTAGCCAGGCAGAATAAGGCTGGGCAGGAAAGCCAAATGGAGATAAAGGGAGGAGGGCGGAGTTGAGGAGACACCAGCAGCTGCTAAAGGAGCAAGATATCAGAGCACTGGTAAGCCACAGGTCACATGGCGATACACAGATTAATAGAAATGGGTTAATTTAAATGTAAGAACTAACTAGCAGTAATCCTGAGCCATCGATCAACCATTAGAAGTAATATGAGTCTCTGAGTGGTTATTCAGTAACTCGAGGATGAGAGAGAAACCTCCATTTATAAAACACTCTGATTCACTGTGTCACACTATAGCTTCTATAATGAGATTTTTTTTCTCTTAAATTTTATTTTATTTTATTTTTTGATGAGGGGAGATTGCAAAGGCAGAGGGCAGCTACAAAGGGACAGGGAAATGAATGGGGTTTAAGATGCATGGTGTAAAAGTCACAAAGAATAAATAAAAAGTTAAAAAGAAAAGAGAGATCTTTGAAAAATAGGCAAAGGTTTTGTCAGATATTTCTTGAAAAAAGATGTAGAGTTGCCAATAAGCATACAAAAAGATGTTCTCTCTGCCAATCATCAGAGGGATGCAAATCAGACCCACAATGAGATACCATTTCAGTTTCCTGCTCACTAACACTGGTACAGTCAAATAAAGACAATGGGAAAGGCTGAGGACATGGCGAGATTGGGACCCCCATGCATTATTGGTGGGAATAGCAAATGATTTGAGAGTTTCTTAAAATGTTAACATAGAATTACTATATTAGTTACCAATTTCCCTCTCGGGCAGCTGTGTAAGAACGATGCAACACATGGCCACAGAAAAACTTGCACACAAAGATATATTGACAGAATTATTCCTGTTAGTTCAAATTTGTCAAAGACCCTAAAGTTAGAGCTGAAAAGATATTTCCCAAAGCGAACACGTGTAATCTCCATGGCTTTGAATGAAATATTGGCTTCCTTTCTTTCCCAAAGAAAAGAAAATAGACTTCCTCAAAACTAAAGTAACCCACCTACATATCTGTTAGCAGACAAGTAAGCCAAAAATGGTGTGATCATACTACACTTCATACTACACCATGGATGCACTTTGAAATATTAAGCGAGAGAAACCAGACACAAGAAGCCATAGGCCATACACATTCCCTCATCAGGAATGTCTAGAACAAGGCCTATTTGAGGGTTGTAGCAGGCATTCTTAGACTACCAGCCCCCAAATCATGACTCAAAGACTTACTAGTTATGAATGTTCAGCCTTAGTTTAGGACTATTCCACTCGCTCTTATAACTTATATTAACCTATTTCTCTGGGTGTTTAGCCTGTCTTGCATGCTGTATGTCTTACTTTCCTGCATCTTCCTTGTTTGTTTGTCTGGTAGCTGCCTGGGTGCTGGTCCCTGGCATTTCCCTCTTTTTCTCCCTCATTCTCTCCCAAACCCAGATTCATCTTCCCACCAGCCCCGCCTATCCCCCAGTGCTTTTTATTAGACCAATCAGGTGCCTTAGCCAGGCAAGGTAAAACAAATGAAATACATAGTTAAACAAACGTAACATAAACAAATGTAACACATTTTTACACAGTTAAACAAAGGCAGCAGAAACAAATGTACCACATCTTTGCCTTGTTAAAGAAATATTCTACAACAAGGGTTGGTGAAAATGTTTTGAAATAAGTAAAATCGGGGACTGGAGGGATGGTTCAGTGGTGAAGAGCACTTCTTGCTCTCACAGAGGACCAGAGCTCAGTGTCCAGCACCCATGTCAGGCCCCTCACAACCACCTGTGACTCCAGCTCCAGAGGATCCAGCATCCTCTTCTGGCCTCTGTAAGTGCCTGGACACACACAACCACTCACACACAAGTGAGTTCCGAGTTCAGTGAGAGACAGTCTCAAATGATAGAATGAACAGTGGTTGGGAAGTCTCCTGCTGTCAAGCTCTGCTTTCCACAGGCATGGGCACACTAATGTACATGCACCACATGCACATTTACATACATACATACTTCATACACACTCAAACATGATGTCTAAACATAGTCGAATACTCTGGAACAAAAGAGATACCAGGGAAACAGCAGCATGTTAGGATATATCAAACAAATTTTACAAGTATTGTAATTTAAACAAAATGGAATAAAACCCAGAATATTAAAGTAAACAGAGTTGGAAGAGCTGACCGCTCCTAGGTCCTAGACAGGAAGATGTGGGAAGTGTAAAGGCTGGGTGTGACAGTGTCACACGGAAAGTCTCAGGTGATGAATGGCGAGTGAAGAATACCTAACTGTGTGCGCCACTTCCTGTCACTGCCACTCGGAAGGATCAAGAAACTGCAGGCAAGAAGGCAAAAGACAGCACATTTGAGACCCCCATCTCCACCAAGTGGTGTTGGGTACGGTCGTCGCTGAGTGGTAACCCCTAGATACAAACACGCCAGTAGCTCCTGGGGGAAACAGTATGGTTAAAGCACTGGGCTGTGTAAAAACTCAGCAGTTGATTAGTTAAGTCTTTAAGCAACTTCAGGGAAGAAGTGCCCCGCCCCCGAGTCTTCTGTTCTCCCTGTTCCCTCTTTCCACCCACAAGGTCAAGGGGAGTAAGGGTCTAGGAGGAAGCTGCTCAGAAAAGGGGGGCAAGGAAACAATGCAGCCCACAGTGGGGGAGGGACTTCCTGCTTTATAATGGTTGCAGGCCCTTGTCTCCATGGATTCCTCAGGCTTCCCTTTCTAAGTGCTTACATGCTGTTCCTATTCTGTGGCTTGTATGTTGCCATGAGTATCTGGTGATCGACAACCTGTCATTCCAGTTCACAGGTCCACCCTCTAAGGGAAGCTTGCTTGTTCTTGACTGGAAGGCCCATGAATTGCTGTGATAGACTTTGTTTATCTTTTTGAGACAGGGTCTCACTCTGTGGCTCAGACTGACCCAGAACTCAAGGTAATCTTCCTGTCTCAGCACCAGCCCCTGCTTGTGGTGACAGATTGCACTTTGGGGCTTTCCCATGAGGAGCAGTGAGAGCTGGTCCATGTGTGCAAGCGTGTTTACTCAGACTGACATGTTGGCTAGTAATTTTCCTTTTTTACATTGTCTGAATTTTTGGAACCAAGCTTTTGCCGATTATAAAAATGAGTTTGAATGTTCCCCTCTGCTTGGATTTTCTGGACACATTTTAGATAATCATTATTTACTATTTAAATTTTTATGACCCCCCATCTTGGCTATAGTTTTTTTTTCTTGTTTTGTTTTGTTTTTCTGGGAACGATTTTACTTCCTTAAAATTAATTCCTTTGGGCTGGGCGGTGGTGGCGCACGCCTTTAATCCCAGCACTCGGGAGGCAGAGGCAGGTGGATCTTTGTGAGTTCGAGACCAGCCTGGTCTACAAGAGCTAGTTCCAGTGCAGGCTCCAAAGCCACAGAGAAACCCTGTCTCGAAAAACCAAAAAAAAAAAAAAAATTAATTCCTTTGGTACATTCACATCTCTATCTATATGACTATCAGTGATTTTTGTTTCTTATGGCAATTAAAATTACATTTTAAGAAAATTGTGTGTTTTAAATATCAATTGATTAGCCTAAATGAAGGCATATAGAATGCTACTTTGATTATCATAAGGTTCTTTATACTATCTGTTTTGTTGCTTTATTTTGAGTTAGGTTCTCACATATGTATCCCAGCTTCATACATACTTTTTATGTAGCTGAGGATGACCTTGAACAAAAGTCTTCCCACCACCTCTCCAGTGCTGAGATTTAGGTGTGCTCCACTACACCCGATTTTACATGGTGCTAGGGAGAGAATCCAGGGCTCCTGCAGCCTAGGTAAGCTCTCTATGAACCGAGTTATGTCCTGCCCACTGCCTAAATTATAGTATCTTCTTTCTAAAACAAAAATTATATTATGTGGTGTGTGTGTATTAGCTCACATGAATGCACTATCTGCTAAAGCCAAGAGATGATTTTAGATCTTCTAGAGGTAGAATTGCCAGGTTTTGTGAGCCACCCAGCATAGGTGCTGAGACCTGACTGGACTCTAGGCCTCTTCAAGAACAGTGAAAATTTTAACTGTCCATCCGTCTTTCCAGCCCCTTTATACTATCTTCCAATGAACTTTAAAATGAATAAATAATTAAATTTCAAACCTTGTTTAGGTATTTGTATTTCCTGTTTTTCCTTAATTATTATGCTAGGAGTTTATCAGTTACATTAAACTCTTTAAAATACCCTGTAGAGCCTAAAGTTTAGACTGTGCTAATGCTTTTCCTTTGTGGGTCTATTTTCTACTCTTCCATGTCTGGTCCTTAGTGTTCCCTTTAACTTCTTTGGAATTTAACTGAACAAGTCTGCCTTCCCCTCAGCCCACATGGAATTTTCAGTGTTTCAGGCTTGACTTTGTTCTGCTGCTGAATTTTGGGATCCCGTTCCTCCTCCTTCCCATCGCTCCTATTCTAGGGCACCCACAGCTCCCCAGTGTTGGCATGCTATCTCTTCCTTAAAGAAAAGATTAAATCAAAGCTCAAATTCTTTGCTACAACTGCATAGTCCAGGCTTTTTTAATATTCATTTTTCTACCTTCTTAAAAACACAATTACAGTCAGTCATAAAGGGTATAAGAATGGTGGGCTTACTAGTTTTATGTCAACTTGACACAAGCTGGAGTCATCTGAGAGGAGGGAGCCTCAATTAAGAAAATACCTCCATAAGATACAGGCTATAGGCAAGCCTGTAGGACATTTCTTAATTAGTGATTGAGAGGGGAGGGCCCAGTCCATTGTGGGTGGTGCCATCCCTGGACTGGTGGTCCTGGGTTCTACAAGAAAGCAGGCTGAGCAAGCTATGGGGAACAAGCCAGTAATCAGCACCCCTCCACAACCTCTGCATCAGCTCCTGCCTCCAGGTTTCTGCTCTGTATGAGTTCCTGACCTGACTCTGATATGGAGGTATAAGCCAAATAATGAACCTTTCCCTCCCCAAGTTGTTTTGGTCATAGTGTTTCATCACAACAATGGTAACCCAAGCCACTCCCTGGACAGTTGGGTGGTGTGATTTCAGCTGCTGACAGCTGATCAGAAAGGAGGACATTACTGAGTACTTCAGTGAGGTGGTGACTTGGACAAAGCTGTCCTTTGTGTTAGGGTCATAATCTTGCTTGGAGAGCCTGGTGCCTTTAGCACCAGAATTGTAGATCCAGGTGCATTGGGGTGTGTCTGTACCCACCGTGTGGAGCAGACAGGCTGCAGTCTGTGTGCAAAAGGTTCTAGGAGAGTAGTTCTTAACTTGTGGGTGGCAACCCCCAAACATAATTGGGAAAACACAGATAATGATTCATAACAGCAGCAAATTTATAGTTATGAAGTCGCAACCAAAGTGATTTTATGGTTGGGGGTCACGGCAACATGAGGAACTGTATTAAAGGGTCGCAGCCTTAGGAAGGTTGAGAACCACTGCCCTAGGAGCCCCTTGAAGAGAATGGTTTTGCAGATGTTGCTCACACTAGCTCAGCCTGAGAGGAGGCAGCTGTTGTGGAATGTGATGCAGCCTGAGGCAGTCATGGAAACTTCTCAGGGAATACAGGGCCACTCTGCTCTGTGTTCTTCATAAGAGTGACCACAGGAGACCAGAAAGCACTGTGGAAAGGGTTTCTGCTTCCCCTCCACACCCACTAGGAAAGGCTCTGGGGATATATTGAAAACAGCTGTGTAAGCCTCAAGTTGGACTAAGTTACTCTGAACTGGACCAGGAGGTCAAAGGCCTTCACACTGGGCTGCTGTAGGAACTGTCTGTGACATCAATGTTCAGCCTGACTGGGCACCACTCACCAGCTATGAAAAAGGCCAGAGAGGTCAGAGGGAAAGGGTGGTGACCCTTAGGACTGTTCTGAGGTCCTCAGCAAAGGAGTGGGGAGGAAATGAGGGAGAGGTAGCCTTGGCTACAGACGTAATTGTTGCTAAAAGGTTTATAGCCTGCAGGCTGTATGAGCGAAAGGAAGACTCCTTAGATGAGGGCTTCTCAGACCCCCAGGGGCAGGGAACCTGGTGGGTGAGACCTTCTGAGGGGTTTGGAGATACAGGAGGGGATTGTGAAGAGAAACACCCAGCAGCATAGCAATGCCCTCCAGCCCTGAGTACTGCCCAGACCTGCATGGTTTCCCTGTGCCTTTCTTCTACCTCTGGAAACAGTCCCGATGTCAGTCACCCTAACTTGTCCCTCTACCTAATCACCTATTAGTGCTGTCTCTAACAGTCCTTCAGTTAAGTTATCTCTTAAACCTTCTATTCCTGATGCATGTACCTTCTGTTGGGGCCCTACTGATAGAAGGGCCACTCTGTAAATGACTAGCAGAGGCCTTTGAGATTCTAGTTCTCAGCCACTGTGGAGATGGAGGTTGGGGGCATATTTAAAGGGTATACGATGCTAACTTTTGTTGCCAACTTGACTAGATTTGGAATCACCAATGAGAGACTTCTCTGGGTGTGTCTGTGAAGCATTCCGGAGAGTTAAGTGAAGAGGGAAGACCTTCCTTGAACATGGGTCCTGTCCTAGGCTTGGTTCCTGCACTGCATCCAAACAGAAGAAAGGGGGAAGTGAGCTGAGTAACTATCTCTTTGCGCTGCAGGGGTGCAGAGGCAAGGTGACCTTTCACCTCACGCTTCTGAGGCCATGCCTTCTCCCACCATGACGACTGCACCCTCAAATCATGAACCAAATAAACACTGCCTCCATGAAGCTGCCTTCTGGTTAGGGATTTCACCACGGCAAAGAGAAAATCACTGTATATGTGGTGAGTGTCTACATTATGGTGGGTCACCGCCCTGGCGTACCTCTGAGAACCTCTGATGGGAATCTGGTTATCCTTTGGAGTCCGTATCCTCAGGGTGGGCAGAGTTTACGTTTGATTTGAGGAAGGGATGGTGTCTTAGCTATTTTTTGTGGCTGGCATCTAATACTGACAAGAGGCCACATAAGGAAGGAAGGGTTGTTCGGGTTCCTGAGTCGGCAAATGTGGCCTATTGTGGAGGGGAAAGCATGGCAGTGGGACCAGCTCCTGTGAGCAGTGATGGGAGGCTGCTCTCTTACATCTTTGTGGGGCAGGAAGCAGAACAAGGGGAGTGTTTGCATTCAGCTTGTGTTCTCTCTTTTCTCTTCTCATTCATGGACCCCCCAACTCTGAGAATGGAGCTGGATGTATGTGCACCCTCTCAGTTAATCTTCTCTGGAAATGACCATATAGACACGCAGAAAGGAAAGTCTATGTGTTTATTGATCCAATCAAGTTGTTGGAATGAGCCATCACAGATACAGTGGTGGAATTAAGAGACAGGTGGCTACAGTAAAGTCACAGCCCAGGGCCAGTCACCTCAACTAGATCATAGCCTTTGCTCTCTGAAGAGGAGCTTAACAGAAGGCCAGGCTCAGGGGGAGCATGGGTAATTTTAGTTGGTGCCTACTATGGAAAGCTGTGGGTGTACCTGGCCTGGGAGCATTTTTATGAGCAGACATCTCTATAACCACGAAGGGAGAGCCAAGGTGTTTATAAAATAGCTCTAGGCAGAAGGCTCCCAACACTGGCTCCAGTGTCTACACACATGGAAGGAATGCTTGGGTCAGGAGCTGGAAACATGCAGAAAATACCAGGGCCCCGGGGAGAGTGGGCATGAGGAATTTAAAAACAGGTTTGTGAGAGATCTAATAAATACTGGGAGAGTGACAGGGTTTGGAAACCCTGACTTTTGGACAGCACTGCCCTGGGGCACTAAATGTGGTTTTGCTTAGCCAGGCTGTGTACTACTTCCTCTTAACAAAGCAAGAGACGCACACATGTCAAAACCCAGCCCTGGTGGTGTGCATTCAACAGAACGTCCCATCACAAGTACATGACGGAAAGAAAATGAGAGCCGGGTGTTGTTTGCATGTGCTGTCCCAGGACCTTTGCATGTGAATTTCTCCTGTCTGAGACCTCACACCTGCACCGTTGCTCGTGTTCCTCTGGTTCCAGTCACGCTTTGGGGGGCTGTTTGATGACTGCCTTGTTTCAATCATTAGCTAGCACCCTCATGAAGAAGAGGACTACACTCTGCCCCCCATTGCTCCTCTAGGACCTAGTGTTTGACGCCTGCCTGGTGCTCTGTAAATGACTTCACAGATGACTGGGTGAGGGCCCTTCCAGTGTGCTGGATGAAAACTAGCCTCCTCTTATTGAGGAGGAGAAGTCTAGTACATGGTGGTGGTGCCTTTGGGTCTATGTGACCTGAATTTCTCTGAGTGAGATCCTCTTTCTGTCATAGCTATAGTGGGTGGGAGTGTGTGAGGCCAGTCTGGTCCCTTCACACATGAGAGCTGTCTGAGCAAGCGTAGAGAGGGTTCTGAGCAGCTCACACCATGCCCTCACAGCCTGGGAGAGACACCAACTCCCTCTGACTTCCTTGAAGTTGCCTAATGTTCTCACTTTGGATCTTATGGTGGCCTCTGCAATTCTGCAGAAACAATGACACTCACATGTGGGAGAATTTTGGAGGCGTGCAGATAGCTAAACTACACTGGGTTGGTGTTCTCTGTTCCCTTTCATGTGAGACTCTAGGCCTGGTGCAACCAAATTAGCCATGGAAATCAGTGGCAGTTATATTTGGAAAAGAAAATGCCTTGATGGAGTTAAAATAAGAAAAGAAAGTCAGACACCATTGGTTAGTGATGTTACAGAGTAACTTGGAGGGGCCAATGAGAAGGTAATATGACATTTGGTTAGGGGAGACTTCTCAGTCAGTAAAACATGCTCCATGCAAGTGTAAGGATCTAGGTTTGCTCTGACAGGGTGTATGTAAAAAATCTGAGTTCAATTCCTAGCAACCACAAAGTGGCTCACAACCATCTGTAGCGAGATCTGGTGCCCTCTTCTGACCTGCAGACTTACATACAGGCAGAACACTGTATACATAGTAAAGAAATAAATCAGAGAGAGAAAAAAAGACAGGCACAGAATTCATTACATGTTTGTAAGCCTAGCACTGGGGAGATGGATACAGGAGAAGCCTTGAGTTCTCTGTCAAATCAGCCCAGTCCAATTGGTGAGTTCTGGGTGCCTCAAAAATACATAGAGAAACAGTGAAGTGATCAGCCATTGACCACTGATTTCTGTACATACACACACACACACACACACACACACACGCACGCACGCACGCACACACACACACACAGCCATGCTATCTGTCTCCAAATCTCTACCCCACCCTTCTTCTTGCCCCGTGGAACACACAGCTGCAATGGCCCCCCTGTTGACATTTCCAGAAGAAAAACTTCTGTTTTCTATGAGGGTGAGGGACATATTTGAGGGATGGCAAAGCGTGGGCTGGAAGGAGCCTGGGGGTTTGTGCAGTGGTATGCAGTTTTCAACTCTTAATTAGGAAAAGAAGGTTTTCTTTTATTGCTTAGGTCGTTACTCCAGGTCTGTTACCATCAGCTGAAGCTAACTGCCAAAAGCTCATTGTGAAATACTAAATTATTGACGCACAAGCATTCACTGTGTTTATCTAGAAAGGATCTGAGCAAGGCGAGGTGGAACACTCCTTTTAATCCTAATACTTTAGAGGAAGAGGCAGGTGGATCTCTGTGAGTTCAAGGCCAGCTTGGTCTACACAGAGAGTTCCAGGACAGCCAAGACTATAAAGACAGACCTTGTCTCAAGAAAAAATAAATCTGCACTCTGCCATAGGTGCAGGGAGCTGATCTGGTTGGAGCAGGAATTATCTGCAGTATGTGAGACACATTTGCAGAGGACTGAAGTCAGAGGTTCATCTTTTGGGAACGGTTGACAGGTGATGGACACCAGTGAATCTAAGAGATTGACTTCTTTATCCCAAGGACTTGTCCATTAGACAAGCAATGAGCTAAGGAAACTGTTGCTTGCCGAGAGCTGTTGGGGTTTTTCCAGTGCTGTCCAGGGTCTGAGGACCTGGACCTCTGTGTCCTGGTGATGCAAAGAAGTAGTGGAATTCTCAAGGAGCATTGATATTCCCTTTTAAGCTCTTGGCCTTTATGTCCTTCATATTTTTATGATTTTTATTATTTTTATAGACAAAAAGGCACATGAGTCATAAAAAGGATATAAGGCTAATTTTCTTTCGTAATTTTTTATTATAGAAAAACATATTGAAGGTAAATTTGTAATTTTAACCTTTTTACATGCGCAGCTAGCTCAGCAGTACTGGTTGAGTTCACACTCTTGTGTAATTGTGGTAATTTTTGTTTGTTTGTTTTAGAGGTGGAGTCTCGGTTTGTAGCCCAAGTCTTCCCAGAACTCCCAATCCTCACAGCACTTGGTTTACTGGCTGGGGCCATCATGTCTGTCTTTCCTCACACAAATTTTTTGCTATTTTATTTTCTGTATCAAATTATTCTCTTTTTCCCTCCCTCACTCTTTCCCTTCTTTCCTGACTTCTTCTCCTCCCTGACTGGATCTCTTGCATCCCAGGCTGCTTTGAACTCTCTGTTAGCAGAGGATGCTCTTACCTCCACTCTCAGGTGCTGAGACTAAAGGAATGTGAGCCCACGTCCAGCTTATTCAGCCTGGGTTAAACCCAGGGCTTTGTGTGCGCCGGCGTGCACTCTACCAACTGAGCTGCATCCCTAGCCCTTCTCATATCAAATGTTTTTTTAATGTAGCATATTTATTGGTTATCTGACATTGTCATGCATGCATACATACAATGTATTTTGAGCCCATTCATCCTACCCCACACCAACTCCTTCCAGGTCTATCCCCACCCTCTTATTCCCCTCTCCTTTTAAGATCACTGTTGAGTCCAGATTGTGTTGGATGTGGGGCCATCCGCTGGAGCATGGCCAACCAACTGGGGTTCACACTCTTAAAAAAAGTGACTACCCACTGCAGCCATCAGGTGTCAATGGCTTCTAAATTGGGGGTCAGGGCTCATGAGGCCCTCCCTCCTTCATCCTCAAGTGTTGTCTGTCTTGTTTGTGTGCAGGCAACCACAGTTGCTGTGAGTTTCTAAATACAATGATCCTGTCATATGGAGAAAACACCGTTTCACTTCAACATCAAATTCTTAAATAAACTATTTCCCCCTTGACCAGAAGTATCTTATCCTATGAGACTGTAACCTCATTCTTAAAGGAGTTCAGGAGCTTGAGCCATAGGCTTTTGTCTGGTACCACGTACGCAGGCCCTCTTCCAGATGTCCCTGGTAGAAACCACAGTACTACGGATGCATTGGCTGTTGGCAGTACAGCGAAGGACTGATGAAGGCCAGCCTTCTGGAGCCTGCCACACAAATCTGTTGTGTGACAGGACAGTCACATAGCCTGGCTTCTGGTCAGCTTTTGCCTAATTATTTGCTGGATAGTTGTCGGATGGTCACTCCTGAGCCAAGTGTACGGAAGAGGAAAGCCCAAGATTGGGAAAGTTAGGAGGACTGATGGGAAAGAGTATGTCCTAATTGGGATGTATTTATGTGTGTGTAGTGTGTAGTGGCAGCAGTGTGGTGAGTACATCTCTAGGAAGCAGGTCCTAGCTGGCCTACATTCTACACCTCTCTCTCCCCGTTTCCAAACACTACAGTAACCACATTAGAATCAGAAACCCAGAGCCTTGCCTGCATTCTACACACCTCTCTCTCCCTGTTTCCAAACACTACAATAATCACATTAGAATCAGAAACCCAGAGCCTTGCCTGCATTCTACACACCTCTCTCTCCCTGTTTCCAAACACTACAATAACCACATTAGAATCAGAAACCCAGAGCCTTGTCTGCATTCTACACACCT
>JAQHUG010000263.1:193833-243847 GCA_028555095.1 Dicrostonyx torquatus | reverse complement strand
TACAATAACCACATTAGAATTAGAAACCCAGTTTTTAAACCACAAGGCAAGAGATAGTGGAGACTGAGGGCTGATGATTCAGGGGTGTTCCAAGAAATAGCTAACTAAGCAGAGATGTTGGAGGTTGTGGTTCCTGTTTATGAAAAGTCAGCTGTGCTCTTGCCAGAATCTCATTCCTGTGTCACCTAGCTTGATTTTGGATGAGTCTTGGAGGGAATGCAGTGACAAAAGGCCATTCTTGGGTGAGAAAGGGACTCCTAATTTAATTAGACTTCATCTCATTGAAGAAACCGCATGCTTGTTAGGCATGTTCCCCCAAAAGCATCAGCACCTGCTGTGCTCTCAGACCACGGAGAAACACAGGTGTGCCCCAAATCCCCAGTCACCTGTCTCCTTCAGTACAATCCAGAGAGAAATGAGTGACCTAAGCCCAGATATCTCAGCCCTCAAAAGACCCAGTCCTGGTCTCTCGTGACACCTCTCAGTCTCCTCTCCCTGTCACAGTCCCAAGAGCTTGCACCCTGTGATCAGGGCCAAACTTCTCACACTAATCTCTAGAGCGTTCTGACTGGACTGTCTTCTTGACCCCCATCTCACAAAACAGGATCCAGCTCTTCACAGTGAAAGGATTGCTCTGCCCTCTGCCACTGAGAAGCCAGCTAGCTCAGGTTGGCTTGTCTCTGTGCTGTTGAAGTCCTAAGAAGGGATCAGTCTGCAGCTGACGTGTGTGCGGGCAAAAGTTTGTAGCCTGCTATACCACAGTATCTGGGTGGGCTGTGATGTCCTTCCATGGAGGGAGCCAACACCTCTGCCCTTGGCACCTTTCCTTCCAAACATTGTGGATTTCTGCTGCTCCATTTCTCCCCTGTTGCCAGACTATATGTCATGATTTCAGTCCCCCCAGTTCAATCAGTAGCAGCCCTCAGGCTGCTGGGGTTGGGAGCTGCTGGAAGCTGGCCAGGTACCTTTGAAGCACCCTTGGACGCAGAGCCCTTTCCCTACAAACTCTATATGGAGACTTTCAAAACTCATCATCTTCTTTTGAACCAAATTGGTGTTGTCAGGAGCAGATGTGTCTCACTGTCACGAAAAGCCTTAGATTATTAAATATATTAAATGCCATATTCTGTAGGTCTTTAAAGTGTTTGATGACCTTCTATATATCTATATATGACATTGAAAACATACCTAACATGACTATAAGTTTGACTATTATAGATGACTATTAATCTGTATTTTTAACTATATATTACATTTTTAAATGGACTACATAAACACAATACCCTAAACAAGAATAGAAACATATATACTGTATAACAAAATTAGCTTTAAATTTGTATTTAAACCAAAGTACATACCAATGTAAAATATTTGAGATTAATAGTTGTTTTTGTCTTAAAGTAGATTCAATAATCTATCCTTTTATCTCATCATTTCTATGTCATATTCCCTTTTTTCCTTTAGAAAGAGATCTTTTAATTTAATTCTTTGTTAAGCTTTTTTTTACTATGATCTATAATAACTTATAACCAACTCCCTTTAAATGATAACAAACATCCATAATCCATTTTTTTTCAGAATGTATGCATTGTTTTATCTATATTGCTTCCTGTTGTCTGTGGGCACTGGCATCTTTGGGGGAACCATGAGAAAAATCAGGATAACTATAAGTCCTGGCTAGAGTAGTCTGCGAGGCTGGATCATTTCAGCTAAAGGCCTTGAAGCTGTTCTTTATGCTGGGCCATCCGTTTTCATTGGTGTCTGGTCCCTTTGCTCTGAAAAAAACATAAAAATTTAAGGGTAACATATATATATATATTATATAATATATATATCTGCATTAATACAAGCATAGATTGTGCATTGTACCCAAGTCAGCCAAAGATGATTTTTGTTTTATGTTTAAGAAGGTAAAATATTTGTCACCTATCTTGTAGTTCTTCTAGGTTTAGTTCTTTATATCTGTAGTCAGGATTTTTCAGGGGATCTTTCCAATCAAACAAGTTCTATATCAACAAATCTACAACCTCTCATCTCCTATGGAAATAAAAGCAGAACCTCTTCCCCAAAGTAACATATCTTTTGACTTCCATTTTGAAGTCAAGATGTTTTTAAAACATATAGTTTGGTTTAATTCAGCAGTTCTTATAGTCCACTGTGTCTTACCAGCTGTTCCTTCATTAGCAATCAGAAAATTTAAAGACAACACAATGACATAAAGAATCCAGACACTCTGTGTATTTTCCATATTTTATGGCTTATTATATTTTTTAAACTATTTAAGGACTTTATTATTTTTAAACTATTTTTAATCTATGACTGTCTCTACCTTTTCTTTTTCTGTCCCAAGCCTATGTATATTTTAAACACACTGTAATCCATTTAGAGTTCTTTTTTCATCTGGACCTGTTTTCACTGAGCATCTGTAACCTTTTCTGTCTGCATGAGCAAAACCCCAAACCTGCCATGCAGCACACTGATGGAGCTGGTGGCTCAAGATGCCCACAGGCAGCAGCTGGGAGACGCCTCTCTGTACTGCAGTCTGTGTGAGAGACTGTGGGAATCTGCCATGCATTTTAGCTCGCAGACTGCTGGCAGCTGCCGGAAGATGCACTCTATACTGTGTCTCTGTACTGTGGCTGGCATGAGAGACATGATACTAGGAAGCTGTGTTTGGCTCTGTTTTTGTATGTCTAAAACCTGTTTTGAGCTTTCTCAGGTTTTATGTGGATGTAGGTGTCCTATGTGGGGCCCAATTTATAGGCAGAATTTTTCATCAGACCATGATCAGCTCTCTTCCACCAGCCACTTCCCAAATAACTGCTCAGAGACTTCATTATAAATGCTCGGTCAATAGCTTAGACTTGTCTCCAGCCAACTCTAACAACTCAAGCTAGCCCATATTTCTTATCTACTCTCTGCCACGTGGCAGTACCTTCTTTCAGAACACTGTGTTTATCTCCTGCTTCCTTTGCATCTTGCTGGCGACTCCTCTAACTCCAGCCTTCTTCTTCCCAGCATTCTTTCTGTCCTGATAATCCTGCCTAGTTATTGGCCAGTCAGTTTTTTATTAACAATGAGAGCAATACATTTTCATATTGTACAAAAGAATTATTTCACAGCAACAGTGTTAATAGGTTCCTAGGTGATGCCCCTGCTTTTCCTTCTCCTCCTCTGCTTCACAGAATTCAGGCCGTGTGCATACTACACACATGTACTGAGCCCTATCCTCAGCCATGGTAATCTTCTTTGAGGTTCTTAGTTAAGAATAAAAGGTGATATGTCAGATGACATTGTTGGAGAAAACTGCCATTCTGTCATGGTTAAAGTCACTGCACTGGTCCAGAGAGAAGACAGTTATAAGGGCACTGTCATAGTTAGGGTTCCCAATGCTGTGAAGAGACACCATGATCATAGCAACTCTTATAAGGGGGAACATTTAACTGGGATGGCTCCCTTACAGTTTCAGAGGTTCAGTCCATGGCAGCATGCAGGTAGACGCGGTGCTGGAGTAGTAACTGAAGGTCCTACATTTTTCAGGCAACAGGAAATGGTCTGAGACACCGAGCAAAGCTTAAGCAAAACAGACCTCAAAGTCCACCCCCACAGTGACACACTTCCTCCGACAAGGCCACACCTCCCAATAGTGCCACTCCCTATGAATTTATGGGAGCCAATTACATTCTGAGTGGAAACACACTCAGAAAACATCATGGAAACGCCAAAGAAAGGAATTTAGAATATGATGTGTTATGCAAGATGAGTATAAGGTTGGGTATAAGTTGCTAACATATTTTATCTAGTCTTTGTCATATGTCTTAGCTAGGGTTCCTCTTTCCATTTGCTGTGATAAAACACCATGTTCAAAAGCAACTTGGAGAAGAAAGGGCTTACAGTTTGTAGTCCATCATCCAGGGAAGTCAAGGCAGGAACTCAGGGCAGGAACTTAGAATCAGGAGCTTATGCTACTGGCCACAAGGAATGCTCCTTACTGGATTGCCTCTCATGGCTTGCTCAGCCTGCTTTCTTATAGCACTCAGGCTTACCAGCCCAGGGATGGCACTGCCCACAGTGGGCAAGGCTCTCCCACATCAATTATTAATCAAGAAAATGCCCCACAGACTCATCTACAGCCAATCTCATGGAAGCATTTTTCTCAATAAGATCCTCCCTTTCTAGATACGTCTAGGTTTCTGTCAGGTTGACAAAAACCAACCAGTACACCATGCATCTTTGCTATTAACCAAGTTAGTTCTTTCGTGATTTCAGACACATAGTGCATTCTGGGTACTCCTCGCATCCCCGTCACCCTTCTCGATACTTCTCCCTGTCAATCCCTTTCCCAAATTCATCACTTAGCTTGGGTTTGTGTGTCATTTAGTTTGTGAGGCCATTGGACTGGGGCTATCCAATGGAGCATGGTGGAGTCACTGGTAGGCCTACAGCTGAAGGGAATGGCTCGTTCCATGAATCTATTGGTAGGGAATAGTTAAGTCATGAGTTAAGGACCCCTGAGCCCATGTTCCTTCCAGTTCTTACTGTTGATAGGCCCATTCCAAGGCAGCCCACAACTGTTGAGCAATTCTGATTGCCCAGAAGATGCTATCTATGCTTCCTGATGACAACATTCATGCATGCCTGTCTACTAAAATAAGGATAAGGATGTGTTCAGAACAATGGGTAACTTATCCCACGGTGAGGACCACCATATGCTGGTGACCCCGCCTGAAGACTGCTGCATGAAACCAACTGTTCACTCTTCCCTGGATAAGCTGACACAATGAAGTTGAAGGGATATGGTTCAGAAACACCCGTAAAACACAGTGGGAGCTTTACAACGCTTTAAAATAAAGTGTTGGGGGACACAGGAAATCCTATTGCTCAGAAGTTCACTGACCATCTCAGAGCCAAGAGCTTGATATCTGTAGAATTTAGAGATGTGTCTCTTTAACACAAAGGGCAAATGTTCCAAACTTGCTGATGGTCAACAAGACACAACGACAGCCTACAGAATGGGAAAAGATCTTCACTAACCCCACATCAGACAGAGGGCTGATCTTCAAAATATACAAAGAACTCAAGAAATTGGACACCAAAAGATCACATAATCCAATAAAAAATAGAGTACAGAGACAAAAAGAGAGAACTCAACAGAGGAATCTAAAATGGCTGAAAGACACTTAAGGAAATGCTCAACATCCTTAGTCATCAGAGAAATGCAGATCAAAACAACTCTCAGATTCCATCTTACACCTGTAAGAATGGCCAAGATCAAAAACACTGATGACAACTTATGCTGGAGAGGGTGTGGGGAAAAGGGAACACTTCTGCATTGCTGGTGGGAATGCAAGCTGGTACAACCCCTTTGGATGTCAGTGTGGAGATTTCTTAGCAAATTAGGAAACAATCTTCCTCTAGACCCAATAATACCACTTTTAGGTATATATCCAAAGGATGCTCAGTTGTGCCACAAGGACATGTGCTCAACTATGTTCATAGCAGCTTTGTTTGTCATAGCCAGAACCTGGAAACAACCTATCTCGACGGAAGAATGGATAAAGACATTGTGGTACATTTACACAATGGAGTACTACACAGCAGAAAAAAATAATGACAGCTTGAATTTTGCAGGAAAATGGATGGAACTAGAAAACATTATTTTGAGTGAGGTAACCCAGACACAGAAAGACAATTGTCACATGTACTCACTCATAGGTGGTTTTTAAACATAAAGCAAAGAAAGCCAGCCTACAAACCATAATCACAGAGAACTTAGACAACAATGAGGACACTAAGAGAGACTTACATAGACCTAATATACATGGGAAAATATAAAAAGACAAGATCTCCTGAGTAATTTGGGAGCATAGGGATATTGGGGGAGGGTTGAAGGGGGAGGGGAGAGACAGGGAGGGGAGCAGAAAAAATGTAGAGCTCAATAAATATCAATAAAGAAAAAAATAAATAACACCTCCCAATTTTGTAAATGTGAAGTGCCACAGGAAACTGAAATCAATGTTCTCAGTGAGTATTTACCAACCATTCTTGAAGAGATTGTGGCCAACTTTAACGTGAAAAGAAAAAGATGCAGCAAACCATTCATTAAAAGGAAAATGATTTGTGGGTGTGGTGGCACACGCCTTTAATCCCAGCACTCCGGAGGCAGAGGCAGGCCTTCCACAGCAAATTCCATGCCAGCCAGGGCTACAGAGTGAGACCTGTCTTATTTTATTTTATTATTGGTTCATCTTTATCACATCTTTTAACACTCGTTAGTGTGCTTTGTAATGTATATTAGCAGTCACCTGTGTATTATGTAAAAATAAGTAGATTGTAAGCATCAGGTTATGAAGTAGAAAGAATAAAATTTGGCGCTTAAGCAAAGACAGCTGTGAAATGAGTGAAAGCAAGCAGTGGCAGTAACTTAAAGACGCACAAGTCAAGGATGGGTCCCCAGTGTGGCTTAAAGACTGGGTGCTTGGTGATATCAAGACTAGAAACACAGGCAGGCCATTAGGAGTTGGGCCTGGGACCCTCTAGTTGAGATGCTCTCTGCTAAGTTAGCACTTGCTGCTCCGGAGGATTCTGGGTCTAACAGCTCTCAGCAGGCAGGAGGCTGTTAAAACCATGGGATGGGCCCGGATTCTCTGAGAGAGCTAAGGGAATGATCCAGGGAGCTGGCGTCCTGAGATTCTCTGGAGCAGGAGCAGCATAATGGAAAACCAGCCATGGAAGCTGAGAAACCGGTCATCCAAGTCTAAGGAAAGTGTGCCTCACAGAGCCTGTCTGTGCGAGGGTGGCAAGCACCGGGTGCTAACTTTGGGAGTTCTGTTCCAGGAAGGAAGGCGTGGTCAGAGGACTCTAATGCTGGGAAGAGGTGAGCAAGGGTGTACAGAAAGCTCCTCTGGCCTTGGCAACTCGGAGGTCATTCCGGACTTTGAGGGGCGGGCATAGAAACCAGACCGCAGAAGGCTGGAGAACAAGGGAGTGTGTGTGTGTGTGTGTGTGTGTGTGTGTGTGTGTGTGTGTGTGTGTACACTCGCACTCCTGTGTGTTGGGAGGGGCGGGAAGGTGATTCAAGGGATCCGGCGGACACCTGGAGAAAACCAATGCTTGAAGATCGGTTTAGCTACCTAGAGTAAGTGTCCTGGCGGGGAATTGAGCCTCCAGAATCTTGTTTTGGGGAAAGTCCTAGTGGGAAGGGGAGGAGGTCTGCAAACACACTGGGGCGCGGTGTTGCAGCTGGGCTGGTGGTAGAGAGGCACAGAGCGGGTATCCCGGGAGGCTGGCATCTGACCCCGGACTGTGCTGCGGCCCCGCGGAGCCCGGGTGGAGCCGGACTCGCTTCCGGCCGAGGACAGGGCGGCCACCGCGCCCGGGTGCTCAGGTTTCCTGCTGGTAGCGCGGCCCTGCGCCTCGGGTAGCTGCGGGTCCTCCAGGTAGTGCGCGATCCCGCTGCGCAGGCCGCTCGCGCCCCGCCAGCCCGGCCACCCGGGCCCCGCTGCGCAGCACTCAGCTTGGTCCCCGGGAGCTACGGGCTCCTGCCGGGCAGGCACGGGTTGCGAGCAAGGCCTGGTTGGGTCTAGCCCCACGCGCTCGTCCGCACAGGCGTCAGTGCACTGCAGCCGCTGTCCTGCGCGTCCTGCCTGGCGCGGCACCTGCGCTCCAGCCCCGCAGCCAACCCCCATGGCCGTGCCCTCCGAACCGGGTGAGTGCGCACGATGCTGCGCCGCCGACCTTGGGCCGGCGTCCTGCGGAGTCCCGTGAGAGCGAAAAGACCTAAACCTCTGCAGTGCCCACCCCCAGAGCTTGTCCCCCGCCCCGTGCTGCCTTTTCACCCAGCAGTGGCCTGAGCTTCACAGGCCTCCGGTGAGCCTGAAGCGGGTTCCTGGCAAAGAACAAATTCGCAAGATTTAGGGATATTAAAGGTTCTGGGACTTGCTGGCTATTGAGTTCCTGGACAAGTTTCTAGGTGCCCGAGCCCCATGGGATGTGTTCGGCTGGGGTGGACTTCTAGCTGGAGGCAGTGGTGTGGACCGGATTACTGGTAGGGTAATGGGTAATTTGAGGCCCCCTTTCTTACCTCCTCTATCACTGCTCAAGGGTGGAGTACAGCTTTGTTCTCTAGTAGGTTGGTTCAGCCCTTGAACTTCCTGCATCTGCTTTGCGAGCAGATTTGCTAATGGCTGGTCTACGATGGCAGAGGCCTGTCATGTAAGATTGATAGGCACTGGATAGGAGACAACTCCTAGCTAGATTGTCCCCAAACTGTATGTAGCTGGAAGCTTCTCAGTGATAAATAAGCCAAGTTACCTAGTAAAGGCTGGCAGCATTGGGTCCAGCATGGTCTTGAGCAGCTGTGAATTAGACTGGAACACTCTAAGAAGACATGCCTGCCTGGATTCAAGGAGTCATGGATGTTGCCATGGTGCCTCTGAGCCAGTCGGAAGGAGCCCCTGTCTGCTCTGTTCCATCATTAGCTGCACCTCTGGGAGCAACTTGGAGGGACTTGACTGCTCTGAAGAGGCTGGCAGGACGTCGTTCTCTTTAGGTGGGTCGGTAGGATACTCTTAGCCCAGTCTCAGACCTGAAGTCCTGGATACAGGTTAGCAGGCTTTCACCTACATCAAGACATTTTCGAGATAAAATGTTAGCTTCTCTTGCTCTTACTCTTGTGGTCACTCTAGATGGCCTCTAAATAAATCACAGATCTTGACAGTATCTTGGACAAGTGCAATGCAGGCTTAGAATTAGGGAGGAATATACTTTTCTCTCCTGAAACATTTGGTGGCCTGGTTCTGCTGCCGTATATTAGCCTGTTTCCTCCACGTGCTGACTGCAGTTCTAGGGCAAGAGACAATGGCTCTGCCTTTTAATCCCCGGTATGAGGAACAGATGAGGGTGCAGGCTGATGGCTCGAGTCCAGGAAGTCGCAATAATAGAGGGGATGACTTCTCCCCCTTCAGATCTGGCTTCACATTTAAGCATGGCTTCTGTCTTCCCGTACTCAGGTAGGAACTGGGAGAGTACCAGCTCCACCATGGTGTTTGATAAACATCAAATAATCAAATAAAAGGAGTCAGTGTCTGTGTGAAACTTTGCATTCATTTTCCTGCTGGGCTCTCTTGTATCATCTTGATATCACGATGATGAAGAAGATAATGATGCTGACAGATAATACCTACAAAAGACACATGCTGAGCTAAGGATGAGTCTAAACACTTCTCATGTGCTGACTAATTAATCATGGCCTCTCATGGCATTGCTATTTTTATTACTCTTCTATTATAGGGAATAAAAAAGCCACGGAAAGTTTCATCATCCGCCCAAGGCCATGTAAACAAGTGGTGGAACAGGATTCAGTGACTGGAGTCTATAATCTTAACCATGCACACAACTGACCTTGAGATCCCTAGAGGGGGATTCTACCTCAGCTCAGACCATTCACTCATTCATTGTCATATATAAACATCTTTTCAGGGTGCACATGTGTGCGTGTGTGCTTGTGTGTGTGTATGTGTGCGTGTGTGTTCCGAGTGCCTTGGCACTGGAGTATAATCACAGTGAAACAGATGATGTGTGTGGAGGTGATATTTTGCAGGTGCCCAACTCTTGTCACACATGTCTCAGGAATGAGGAGGAAATTGGCCCCTCTGGGCAAGCCTGTGTCTTGCTTTTAGAGAGCAGTTTCATAATGAGTCATAATTTGATCCCAGCTTTGCTGCCATGTAGGGACAATTAAGTGATAAAAGTGAACACACCCTGGTCTCTGGATGCAGGCTTGGGTCTTGTTATCTTAGTTCATCCTGTTATCCTTTCACGAGGGATCAGGAGGGAAGTGAGGAAGCTGGGGAGATGGCTCGATAGGTAAAGTGCTTGGTGTTCAGGCATAAGGACCTGAGTTCAGATCCCCAGAACCCTCATAAAAGTTGGGTGCATCAATGCCCATCTGTAACCCCAGCCCTAGGAGGACAAGACAGATTGATCCTGGGGCTGTCTGGCCAGGCTAGCCGAACAGTGACCAGCTCAGTAAAGAGACCTTGTCTCAGAAAGATGTGAGGAGCAATTGAGGAAACTGACATCAACCTCTGGCTTTCACACGTTCAGGTGAGTGCACCTGCACACACACACATGCACACATGTACAACACACAATGCACACACATACATATGTACACACTCAGAAATGAGACTTTGAGCAAGGGATGAACATGGCTCAGTCCACTGAGGTGTGTGGGCCGCAACAAGCAGCAATTTGCCAGTCTCAAGGTAAATCGTGAGGTTTTGAGCATCAACAGGTCCTCCTGAGACAGAGTGGTCCCTGTTCATTTAGCCGTAAAGGCCCTTGGCCATTATTCTGCCCTTGTCATCAGAGCAGAGCTGCTCCACTGCTCTGCCTAGACCTGGTCAGGATGGCAGGTTTCTCTAAATTGGAAACTGAAGACCAAGTGGAAGGCGTTTCCTAGCTCTGATGCCATGGGATATTAATAGATGTTCTTTCTCATGATGGGATGGCCAGTGAAGTGTGTTCAGTGGCTCTCTTTACTGCGGGACTTCTCACTGATGTATCTGCTAGTAGAAACTGTGGTGCTGGGCATTGGTGGTGCATGTCTTTAATCCCAGTACTTAGGAGGAGAGCAGCTTGATCTATGTAGTGAGTTCTAGGACAGCGGGGACTACATAGTAAGACCCTGTCTAGAAAATAGCAACAACAACAACAAAACCAAGCCACATCAAACAGAAACTGTGTGGAAATTCCTACGAAGAAGGCAGTATTTTTAGATCTCTTCCCTTTTGGATTCTACGGGCTGCACTTTGTTTAGACCGAGACTATCTAGAATCCCACTAAAGGCAGAGAATAAAATTACCTGAGTGTGTTGGACTTAGAGTCATGATCCAGGATGCTCTGATCACGTTCCCCAATGCCATTGCCTTCCCAAAATGCCCGCAGTGAGAATCATTTTCCCATCTTTCTTTTGACAGAGCCGTGTGTGTGTGTGTGTGCGCGCGCGCATGAGCGCATGACTGTCCAAAGGGCAGAGAAGGCGTCAGAGCTAGAGTCACAGTGGTTGCTTGATGTACATGCTGGGATTGAATTCAAGTCCTCTGCAAGAGCAAGAAGCACTCTTAACTCCTGAGCCATCTCTTCAGCCCCTTGACAGAATAATTTTTAGGGCTTGACTTCCCCTTCCCTCATACTATAAGCACACTGAATTATTTAATGAATAAACATGGCTCCGCTTCCAGGTTGTATGTGGCCTGCTGACTGTACTGTTTATGAAACAGTTGTGTGGACAGGTGGATTGCGATCTCTGGGTTGCTGAAGCACAGCAGGAGGTCATGTGTCAGCCTGTAATTCTGCTCTGGGCTCACAGGAGTTACAGTGTGGGCACAGCAAGGCCCAATCACTCGATTGGACATGAGCAGGTGACTCAGGTCCAAGACAGGGCCACAGCTAGCCAACTGGTAAACAACTGACCTGTGCTTCTGGGCTCATCACTTCAGGATTTAAGCAGCACCATAGAAATAGCCATCTCACTCAGGGGAATTTCCTAGACCCACACAGTTTGGCAAGGTCACTGGAAGGCTTCTCCGCTTTCCTAAAGGGTTGAGGAAAGGCTATACACAGGGCTTGTGTATACCTTTTTATGTCTCTGTTGTCCTCTGTGGGTCACTTGTGAAAAGACAGTTATAGAATCCAGCCCGTGCTTTGGGACGCTACTGTGAGTAGGGGTAAGGAAAGGAGGGCTGGGGTGAGTTTGGTCGGGCTAGGTTTGGGGTGCTTCTGTCCTGTCTGTGAGTGTGGTGTGTGTATATGCATGTATAGGAAAGAGAGACAGAGACACAGAGAGAGCTGACCCTGAGTCTGGCAGTGCTTGTCGGGCTGTCAAGTCACCTGGATGTGCGGTTTCTTTTAGTAAGAGTAGGCTTTTCTTCTCAGCTGCCTGCCCCTCTGTTGCCTGCTTCTGTGTGGAGGCCGCCCCTTATTCGGGCTCTGTTCTTTTCTGGCCAAGGAGGAAGCAGTTCATAGTCCTTTCCTCTTTTTTGAGGGGGAGGGAAGGAGGAGGAGGTATTGAGCTCTGGGTTGTCTGTTGACTTGTAGGGTGCCTTCAGGAGGATTGTTTTGCATGACCGGACTTCTGAAAGCAGGCAGAACAGTTCCTACTGTAGATGAGTTCCCTTGATGAGGTGAGCCCTATTGTCCCATCAGGCCTAAGTGGGGTTCATACAGGAAGCAGCCAAGGTGATGGCATCACCAGTCCCTGCTCAGCTTTCATTGGAGCCTGGGCGTTGGAGGGAGGGCAGCTTATCTTGTGTGGCTGCCCAGGAGGGCAGCGGTGCTGGCTGCTTTCATTTCTTCTGGTGAAGGCTGGGAGCAGGGCCAGGACAGGGTGTTCAGGATCCTACATCCATTTTGCCTTGGATAACCAGCATTACCTGAGGCCTTTAGGGCTTTTGGAAATTTTCCACTTGCATTTCGTATTCGCAGGAGAATTTCCAGCCCAGACTTTGCCTGCTCACAGATATGCAAAGCAGAGACCTCCCACCCCAGCCACAGCAGGGAGGACTCAGCTAGCTGCTCCAGCCCTGACTCAGCTCCAGGCAGAACAGGCAGCTCGTCGCCTGTGTGGCATCCTTAGACTCATTTATGGAGACACCAGGCTCAGGTCTGTAACCCGGGTTCTGCATTGAGGTTCTGGCAGGAGGAGGGAACAGGTTTGTTAGTGTAGGGAAGGATTTTGGTGGCATTGGGCCACATTTCCGGGGGTTGGGGAGGGGTCTTGGTGTTGTGCAAAGTTGCTGTTCGTTGAAACTGGTGGTGTTTGAGACTTTCTAACTCCTGGGCTCATGAGCGGGTGCTGTGTGAAGCAGCAAGATAAGCTGTATCGTTAGCTGACTGATGCTGGCGAATTCACAGTTAAGTCTTAAAAAGCCTGTGGGCTTCAGTTGGCAAACGGTTGATAGCCAGGCATGATAGGGCAGCTGGAGCTGAATGAACTCTACTTGGCATTTGCAGAGTGGGCTTTCCTTGGCAAGACTGGCCTGGCAGGTGCTAGTAGTTGGAGAGGGGAGGGATGGCGAGGGTCTATCTAGGATGCCCAGAAGGCAGCAGATGTGCTGCAGGGGTTGAGGCCCACTGAGATCCATTTGCAAGATTGGGACTGCGAGAAAGCCTGGACCAAAGTTCTCATCAGTGTGTGGGACACTCATCAGAATTCTTTAGTTGATTCGTGCAAATTTAAAAGAAAGGCTCTAGGTGGGAGGGGCCAGGAGGGAAGAGGTGACGTGTGGAAATGACCAAAGTACATCACATACATGTATGAAAATCACATAACAAAACCTGTTATTTCACATAATGAATTTACACTGATAAGAATTTAAGAGAGAAAAAGGAAGGGTCCTACAGGGACGCACTATTCTTCGATCCTGGAGTCTTGTATGCCCGGTGAACCTGGGGAAGGCGGTTTTTCTCCATCAATGCTCTCAGATGCCGCCTAACCAGGAGCATGTATCTTCTCTTGGGGCCCAGTATGAGGAAGGCAGGTTCAAGCTAAGGAAAAGGGGAGGATCAAGTATAAGGAAGATGCATGATGAAGAGTATGTTTGACTTCAATAAGGAAACAGAGCTTCAGGGACGAAGATGGTGGGCTGTGGTGGAAGAAGCCTCGGGCATAAGGGCTATCCCAAATGCTCCTTCCTGGGGGTCCAGAGTGGTGTGTCTGGCTCAGGTTATGTGCATCTGTGGAGAGGGTGGTTGTACGCAGGATAGGAGTTAGGCAGAGAGGGTCTCTGTGGTACAAACCTCTCTACGCCAGAATTTTTCTGTGTGGGTCAGGCAGGAGAGGGCCCATCAGTCAAATCTTGGAGGAAGTAAGTTTGACTTACTTTCCTCTCATGGAGTCTTAAGACCATCCATTTTCTTTCTATTATCGTAGTATCCTAAAAAACGAAATTAGCCATGTGTAGTGGTACACACTTTTAAACCAGCACTCGGGAGGCAGAGGCAGGCAGATCTCTGTGAGTTCAAGCTCCAGACCAGCCAAGGCTACACAGTGAGCTCAAAAAAAAATTGAGAATAAAAAATGAAATTATAGTGGCACTAATTATTAAAATAAGATATTCCAGCTGGGTATAGCAGTTTATAGATTATAATCCCAGAACTCAGGAAACTGAGGCAGGAGGATTGCTGCAGATTTAAGGCCAGCTTGGACTACAGTGAATATCAGGTTAGTCTGGGCTATATCACAAGATTCTATCTTAAACAAAAACAAAGCAATCTAAACCAAAGCAGCTATGCCCTGCCGTCCAGTTGTTTTGAGTGTGCAGCACTCCTGTGACATCTGGTCATTTTCAGTGTGTAACACTCCCATGGCCCTGATCATAAGGGAATGCATTTTTTTAATTTTTGGTTTTTGTTTTTGTTTTTCAAGACAGGGTTTCTCTGTGTAATAGCTCTGGCTGTTCTGGAACTTGCTCTGTAGACCAGGCTGGCCTCGAACTCACAAAGATCCACCTGTGTCTGCCTCTCGAGTGCTGGGATTAAAAGTGTGTGCCACCACAGTCCAGCTAAGGGAATGCATTTTTCTATCATTGTAATCAAAGCAAACCCAGTTTTGTATATTAATTCTTTATTTACTATTATTTCAGGATTTTTAAACTGTGGCTACTTCTGGTCCTTAGTTCAGATTATTTCCTTGCTGATTTTAGGAGGGCTCACTTGCTCCCGCAGGATTGCGTCTGCTGCCCTTTGTCGGGGTCTCTCTGTGTCTACTTCAGAGCTGTGACATGAGGTTTGGGATACTGCACTTGACCAATGGCCTAGGAATTGGGGGACAAGGGTCTCACTTTGTTCTTGCTTGCCTTCCAAGCCTGCATCCTCCCTGTCACCTTCATCTTGAGCCCCTTCTCTGACAACCCCCAGCTACATACACAGCCAGTTCTGTTCCTCTTCCTCCTCGCAGGGGATAGGCGTCTGCTTGCTCTTGGCTGACGTGCTGTCCCTGGCTACTCGCTGGACCCTAATGGTTGGATGCTGGGTGGTCCTTCTCCTCTGTCTTCCTTAGACGGAGAGGCCCAGGAAAGGCACATCCCTGGGGTGTGGGGGAGGGAGGGATTTGGTTTCAAAATCAAGACCACAGACATGGCTCTGACTGCCCATTACCAACCCGTTTTCTTCCTTCCTGTTCGTCATGAATTAGCCCTACACACTACAGAGAAGACCAGTGTACTGCGCCTCCAGCACAGGAAATCTCTCCACTACCTAGAATTACACCACTTACAGTAAGCGGGCTTTAGAGACCATTTACACCGTCCCTTAATCTCACAGATGAGAAAAATTGGAGGCCTCAGAGCGAATGATCCAAAATGGCCTAATGAGCCCTGTCCTCTAATTGCTTCCCGTCCTTGACTGAGAGCAGCAAGCCCCATCCCACCCTCATCTAACCTAGCCAACAAACCACTGTCTCTTCAAACAGCCTTAAAGAAATGGTAGCAGGTGGGTGGGGACACCCCTCAGCTCCCCTGGGGACACCCCCCCCAGCTCTCCTCCTCCCAGGCACCTTACAAAACTCCTGGGAAGGATCTGGACTGTTGACAAGGTGAATTCACCCAGTGAATATGCTCAGGACAGTGAGGAAGAAGGAAGGGAGGGAGGGAGGAGAGATGGCAGGAAGAAGGGAGGGAGGAGAGATGGCAGGAAGAAGGGAGGGAGGGAGGGAGGGAGGGAGGGAGGGAGGGAAGTAGCAGCATTAAAGAGAGACGGATGGGGAAAGCTTCTTCTTTTAGGAAGTGAATTATCAGCTGAGTGACGGATGTTACTGCTTAAAACCTTTGATGTATTTTCAGTGTTCTGTTAGACAGTTCTGTAAAGTTGGGGGGAACTTGGGACTGTGGTCTTTCGAATCCTTTTCAGTTCAAGATCTTGTTTCTTGAATGACAGTGCTCCTAGATATCCCCAGGCTGTGCTGAAGCTTGCTGCTGGGTCTAAGCTTTGGCCTTCCTTCTTGGGGGAGCAGGTGTGAAGTGGATGGTGGTGTTGCAGGGCTGGTGGCCCCCGAACCCTCTCCTGATCCTCTCTATTTTAGAAGTGAAGTCAGGAGGGTGGGGCTGCCCATTTCCACACATTGGAGAACCGGAGAAGCCTAGATGATTAGTCTATCCTTTGATTTCTGACATTTGCTGCTTAGGAAATGTGAGCCGCCCTTTGCACTTCACACCCACTTACTAATGAAACTAGTTTTGAAATCTGGTCTGCTGAGCTTGCTCTGGGAATCCATCTCCATATCCACAGCTGACTCAAGGACCAGGCCTGGGGTCAGTGGCCTGGGCTTCACTCTGGGGACTCAGTACATCCTCAAAGCCAGGAAGGCTCACACTTGTTCTTTCTTTGCCAGCCGAGATGCCTCGCCAGTTCCCCAAGTTGAACATGTCCGATTTGGACGAGCAAGTCCGGCTGTTGGCGGAGAAGGTGTTCGCTAAGGTGCTCCGAGAAGAGGACAGCAAAGATGTTATGTCCCTGTTCACTGTCCCTGAGGACTGTCCCATCGGGCAGAAGGAAGCCAAGGAGAGAGAGCTCCAGAAGGAGCTCGCAGAGCAGAAGTCTGTGGAGACGGCGAAAAGGTTTGTTCTCACGACCCAGTTTTCATGCGTGTAGAGTGTGTGACCTGAGTTGGGACATCTGAGGGAGAAGATAGGTCCCTGGGTCTTCCGATGCTTTCTAAATCAGAGCCACTTAACTCACTAGGTGTTTACTGAAGGATGCCTTGCTGCCTCTGCCTACATGAAAAGACCAAAGCCAGCGTTCTGCTGTTAGTGCGTGTTGTATTCTTGCATGTTCATGTGTGTGCAAGAACATGCGTGTGGGGTATGCAGGCGTGTGTGTGACCTACATGTGAAGGCCAGAGGTCAACCTCAGGTGTTGTTCCTCAGAAACTATCTACCTTGTTTTGTATTGAAAGATTTATTTTATTTTAATTTTAAATTATGTGTAGGCATGTGTGTCTACATGTGGGCATGTGCCTGTTTGAGTGAGTGTGGGTGCCTGAGGAGCTTGTCCGATCCCCTGAACTATAGACAGTCATGAGCTGCCTAACGTGGCCTTTGTCCTCTGGAAGAACAGTATGACTTTTAACTGTTAGCTGTCTCTTCAACCCCAGCATCTACTCGTGTGTGTGTGTGTGTGTGTTTGTGTGTGTGTGTGTGTGTGCTGGAGTACGTACATAGGTGCTTGAAGAGGCCAGAAGAGAGTGTTGGCTCCCTTCGATCTGGGGTTCCAGTTACTACTTGAGACAAGCCCTCTGAATGAGCAGTGCCAGATTTTAACTGCTTGCAACCTCTCTCCAACCTCCACCTTTTTTGGGGGGGGTCTCTCACTGAGACCTGGGGCTCTCTGATTAAGCTAGACTGGCTGGCCAGTGAACTCCAAGAACCTGCCTATCTCTGCCTCCTGTGTTATGGGATTATAAATGTTTAATACCAGGCCCAACTGTTTATATGGGTTCTGGGGCTCAGAGCTCAGGACTTCATGATTGTGCTGTGGGCACTTTACCAACTGAGCCATCTCCCAGACTCCCCTGTGCCTGTTACGGTAGCAGATTATAGGTGGAAGCACACACTGTTTCATGCAGCCTCCCCTCTTTGGGAATTGCGGAGCTAGGTCAAACACCAGTTTTACTTGTTCCCAGTTTTTCTCAGCATGCTATCCCTCTGCCAAACATGCGTTGGGACCGAAGGTGTCACAATGTGTACTGTAGATAAAGTTTCTGCCCCATGAGCTTACACTGGGTGGGGACAAGAATTAAGTAACTGTGCAAATTAATAAAGAAATGACAAGTTATGATAAGGACGGGACTAGTCTGAGTCTAACCAGAAGACAGAAACTACCCAAATACTGGAAATAGAATTCTAGTGTAAAGAGCTGGCTGTATGGCTCATGGAGATGGAGAATACAGACAGAGGAGAGCTTTTCCCTCTAGGACACGCAGTAGAGGGCAGTCACCACCTCTGGGTGAGACCTACAGTAGAATGATGTGATTCAGCTGCATCTGAAACTGGGATCACTGGGAAAGTTGGACTAGGCAGTAGCTGAGAGCTGCCTTCAGGGCCAAGATGTAGGCCAGGATTCCGTCCCTAGCTTTACCCTTCCTGGACCTTCTGTGTTCTTAAAGTCTCTGCCATTGGCCAAATCTAGTTCAGAAGCCAGATGACACCCTGGGAAAGAGAGGAGAGGGCACAGACTAGGTTGAAGACAAACGGGTCTAAGTGTGGCATTCGTGCTATGATGTGTGTATGTGTGTGGGACTATTGAGAATGAAAGTGTGCTATTTAAAGATGGGGTGGTTGCGGATGGTTTTAGTTGATGCTTCAAGTCTAGCTGTGGTTTGGCACATGGTAGCCTGACAGGTAGACGAGCTACCCAGAGCCATGGGCTCTCACACCTTCAAGGAAGACCATTCAGTCAGGGGGAACAATCCTCTGCCCTGTGGCTGGAAATGAGCAGGGCCCCATCAGGCTAGCCTTGTGCTCCCAATAAACAGTACGGGTCTCAGGGAAGAGCAATGGGGAAGTTCTCATTTTCTTACTTTCCTGGACAAGGAGAATTATAGAGGAATAAGGCTTCCTGGAGTCTCTAGCGGGGCTGTTAGTGGGGTCCCTCTCTGCCCTGCACCCCACAGTGCAGGGTGCCTTAGACTTAGAACCCTCATTGGACATCCCTCTGGAATAGACTCTCACAAGGTCCTCATTTCACTTTTATTTTTTTAAACAGGGTCTCATGTAGCCCAGGTTAGCTCTGAACTCTTGATTCTCCTGCTTCCACCCCTTATGTTACAGGCATGAGCCACCATGTCTGGATTATATGGCACTGAGGAGGGAACCCAGGGTTTTGTGCAAGCCTCCTACCATCTAAGACGGAGCCATATCCCTAGCACAGAAGTCCTCCTCTTTGAAAACAAGCCCTACTTCCTTTTTTCTTGGCAGAATAGGATTTTGGCATTTCCATGAAAGGATGTGGTTGATATTTGTATAAAGAGGCAGGGGCAGAGTTTGACCATCTGTAAGATCAGTCTCTGTTTTCCTCAGATGTGCCTGAGCCCTCGAAGGAAGGAGCCATCACTACCACTGAGTGCCCTTGGCCCTAGACCTACTGCCATATTCATCCCTGTAAAGTAAAAGGAGTCAGACTATGGCGTCCCTTGTCTACACTGCCCTGGCAAAACAAGGGCTGGCCTCCAGGGCTGAATGCTCGGCAGAGCCTTCTGTGTGCTATGAATAGGGCATTCTGGGCCTTCATAATGAAAACAGGAGTCCCTGGCATTTGGTATTACCAAGCATAATAAGTGTCTGACAAGTTTCCACAGACATTTTCAGAGGGAGCCTTCACTTTCCCATCAGAGCCCAGGCTCAGAGCAAAATGGAAGCTTTGTTACTCTTGAGCCAAATGGCACTCTGTGGTCTCCAGAGAGCTCACAGCAAACGCTCCAGAAATGTATCCTGTCCTTTCCTGCTAGGTGGAAGTTTCCTGGTCTGTATCCATCTGATTACCTAACTTGGGCACTGTGTCTGCCTCTCACTTCCCAGGGTCCAGCCCAGATCTTCGCCAGGTTGGAGACCAGAGAGAGTCAGCAAAGAAAAGGTGTCTTGCCTCCCCATTGCCACCATGCACAGGGCAGCTGGGTTCTGCCACTCACTAGCACGCTCTGTGACTCAGGGCGAAGGAAGAAACCTCTCTGGGCCTCAGGTTCTTCTCCATCTAAAAAGGGGCCATGATAATGGCCAGTCTTTATGGGACAATTTGAAGAATGATGGAATTAGCATATGCTTACATGCCTAGGTCATAGTTTACCATGTAAATATTGCCACCCAGCTTCCTGCTACTGAGGTGGGCAGAATGGCACCCACTGCTGCCAGATGCTAATGGCGAGCCAAGTGTAGGCCTCCTGGTTTTGCATTCCTTCCTTCTTCCCCTGCAGTGGAAGCTTCTAGTGTCCCAACATGGCTGACTTGGCAAATAGAGCTCCCGGGGGTTGACTAGACTTGCATAAGGACACAGTAAGTGATAGGACACGTCCTGTGATCCCACAATTTACCCAGGACACTGCCCTGCTCTCTGAGTGATACCTGATGCTACTCCTCGGGATGTAGCTGCTGCTTCTGAATGGCATGAAGAGGATAGCCAGGCATAGCTCCATATCTGAAAGCCACCTGGACCCTTGACTGTTTATCAGATGTCCCAGGGACCCCTGGGGCTGAGTTCATTCACATGAGGTTTGTCTCTTCACTGCTCACCGCAGGTGCCTTTATGTAGCCATTCAGAAACCATCATCTCCAGGGAAGATAGCTTCCCGGCTCCTGTCCATCCAGTCTATCCATCGGTGACCCCTCCCAGTATTCTGAGATAAGAGGTGACAAGGAGCCTTGGGCCACAGGCCTGCCAGCACCAGCAGGTCTCCAGGTCCCCAGCCCAACTCTGACACAAAATGTGTCTTCCAGTTTGGGACACACCCCTCCCCCGTCCACCTGCTCTGAATGCCAGTGATACTCACCCAAGGCTTTTCTTATGGAGCCATCTTCTCTTATTAGAAAAAACAAAATGCCTACAACTCGTTTAAATCTAAACGAGGCACAAGGCGGAAGCTGAGCCGTGAGCAGAAACGATGAGTGCCTGTAACTTGGTAGCCTGCCGTGGAGGATTGCCAGCTCTTGGAGCAGGGCCGGGTTTAGACACAGTCCTGGAGGAGCTAGGGACCAACTCAAGGCTGCTCAGAGGAGTTCTGATTTTGTAGGTCAGGCCCAGATCTGTAACCAGCGAGGCCACTCCTCGAGGGCTGGCTGCCTCTGACCAGAGCTAGGCTTCTGCTAGGCAAGTGGGTGGGCAGGGGAGGGTCTAAAGGAGGGAGAGTGGGTTGTCTCTGAAGGTCAGGTTAGGAGGCAAACCCAGCCTGGAGGGCTCTGGAGTTGCCAGGGGGTCTTTGTTCCATTGGAGGCTCAAGTGTGTTTCCTAGCACATAGAAGGCACAGTTTACAGAAAGCCTTAGAAAAAGCCGGAATTGTTAAACAAGCAGGCTTTTTTCTTCAAGGAAAGAAAATGGCGGTGCCTGTTCACCCGGAAGGCTGGAGTGGACGCCACCTGGTGATCTTTTGTTATTTTACGGAGCCAGCCTTCCCGAATCCCCCAAATCCTGAGCATTGTTTAGACCCTAGTCTTGAACTTTATCTCTCAGTAAATAGAACCAACTCATCCTTATGAAAGAGGCCCCAGTACTCTGTGTTCTCAATTAGTAGGACCCGTCTTTAAGCCCTTCCTCGCTAGGCCCAGATGCCAGAGCATTGTTTCTCAGTCAGTAGAACTCAATCTTTTCTTTTTTTGGATTTTTTCTTTCTTAATATTTTTATTGAACTATACATCTTTCTCCACTTCCCCCTTCCTCCCCTCTCCCCTTCTACTTTCTCTCTGACCCCCACACTCCCAATTTACTCTGGAGATTTTGTCTTTTTCCCTAGTAGAACTTACTCTATGCTAAAGGTCACAGGCGCTTTGCTACAGGGACGCACTTTGCAAGGGACTTCCAATGTAGCCATCCTGAAGCTTTGTTGTGATAACTGTCACCAGAAGACTTTTCCCCCAATTTGACTGTGTTTAAATGCGTAAAAACAATAAACCACTTGGTCAGATTCTATACGGTTTTGACCCAGCACTGGCTAAGTGCTGACCAGAATTTCATTCTCAACCTCACCTGACCCCAACACTAGCAGAGTTCACATTCTCCTAATGCGTGTACTGGAACTCAGCCAACTTTGAGGACAACAAGGAAAACGTTATGAGCAACCTGTGTGCGGGGAGAGTCCCTCCATCTCTCCTCTTTCTCGTTCTGCCTTTCCCTCTTTTTCTTTTACAGCTGTCCTGAGATCACGCATGTGCTGTTCAATCTGTCCACTTAGCATGTGTGTAATTCACCGGCTTTGGGTGTATTTACTCTTATGTCACCAGTATTGTGATCAGTTTGAGAATATATTATTATTATTTACAATTAATTTAATGAATTAGCTTTGTTTATTTGAGACAGGGTTTTGCTATGAATCCTTGGTTTGGTTATGCAGCCCAGGCTGATTTCAAACTCATGACAATCCTTCTACCTCAGCCTGCCCCAGCATCCCTTGCTGGAATTAGGTGTACAAGCAAAGCCTAGCTTTAATTATGTGTGTGTACATGTATGCATAAACAATAGGATATATACAATATATACATTCATATATATGTGTGTGTGTGTGTGTGTGTGTGTGTGAATAAATGAAAGAGAGAGGGGTGTCTTACTATGAGACCCATACTGGCCTTAGTCTATGGTCCTTCTGTCTCAGCCTTTGAGTTCAGGGATTACAGATATGAACCACCATGTCCAGGCTTTGAACTTTGAGATCATTCCCAGAAGAAACCTGATGCCCTTGGCTTGTCACCTCTTAGATCCTCCCACCTCTTCTCCTCTCTCCTTATTTTAGGACATGTTCTAATAAGCATGTCTATCTTGCTTTTCAATACCATGGAAGATTTGAATAAGAAGATTAGAAATATGGATTTTAGTGGCCTGAGCCTGTCTCTTGGTTTGTAACAAGAATATGATCAAAGGACCTGCCTCAGGAGAATTAAACAAATTAAATGAACTAATATCCATGATAGATAAGTGAGTATGGTACTGGGAACATCTCCTTGCATTTGTTACTGTTTTGTTTGGTACTCAGCAGGGAGGGAGGAGGCAGTGATTATGAAAATGGATACAAGGACTGGACACCTCAAAGTCTAGGGACACAATGTCGCTAAGGTCATGACTGGATAACATGAGAATGACCTGAGTCAGCCAGGGAGAATTTCAAATGATGTCCTGCGTGCCCTGACCAACAGCTTAGGATTTAGGGATTTCATTGAAGAATGCCTTGTACAATTGTTTTTGAGGGGTTAGGACATAAAGGGGTTAGGCTTAGGGGAAGCATTTGGCTCTTTAGAACAGCTGCCTCCCAGATAATGTTTTGAGTAAAATCGATAAATGGGATTTTGTTATAAATTGAGGGTAGTATAGCTGAAGTGCCATTAAATTATTTTGTTTTAGAAAGCTTATTAAACCGGAGTCCATAAGTTTTAGATCACAGTTATTGACAACGCTTTATTTGAAGCATCCAATTCATCTGCTTTTACAATGAAGAACAGATTGTAATATTTACTATAAAAGGCAGTAAAAAGGGGCTGGGGAGATGGCGTCCTTTTTAAGTGCCTGCTGTTCAAGCCGGAGGTCCTGAGTTTGACCCTCAGCACCTATATGAAGAAGGAGGGCATGTTTGTGTGCACCTCTAGCCACAAATCTGCAAGGGTAGAGGCAGGAGGATCCCTGGCTTTGCTGGCCAGTCAGCCTAGCTGGTTCTCCAGGTTCAGTGAGGGAGACTCTGTCTCAAAAGCTAAGGTGGAGATCCATTAAGGAGGGCAACTGATGTTGACTGCTGGCCTCCACATGCACACACACATGCATGTGTATACCTACCTCACACATACATACACACGAGCATGCATATACATACTTACAACGTAAGTACATAAATAAGTTGCAGTAAGGACTGTTTCACTCTGACCACTGGGATCTTTCAGGAAGAAAGACAGCTGGGCAGGGCTGGGGTATAGTGTTGAGACAAATGGGGTCTGTCCTTGGCCAGGCTGGAAAAGGAGGTCATAAAGTAGCCTTCCGGTGACCAAGAGGGACCTCAGACAAATAAGGAATGAGGGGTTGTGAGTTTCTACACATCATGGGCTTCTGAATGTGGAAAAGTTGCACCCTCCTTGTCAGGTCACCTGGTCACGTCCACCCCTGCTCCTATACACTCTCTGTAGATGCCTCTTAGGGCAGTTAGCACACAGCATGCCCCATGGCCAGCTGTTTCCATGCCCTCTCCACATAGGCTGCAATCTCTGGCATCAGGCACACAGCATGTGCCAGCTCTTCAGTTGCTCCCCTCCTCACACCAGGGGTCTCATTTCTATGTGGAACAGTTCGGTGACCATAATAAGCCTCCAGTGCAGCTGAGTCTGTGGAAGTGCAGAAACCTGTCCCACTCAATGGCATGAAGAGTGTACTATTAACCATTCTTTGCTGGCTGCTACCTCCAGGATTTAGAGTACTGCTTTCCCTCTGGAGGCAGAGGGACCACTGGAATGAACAGGTATGCTGCAGGGATGAACCCAAAAAGCCTGCCATTCTGAGAAACCCCCTCTCTCTTCCTCTGTCCATGTTGCTCCATTGTTCCCATGCCCAGTCTGGATTAGGTGTCTCCTCTGGGATCCCAAAATACCCAATGACATGACCACATTGCATGGTGAACATTCGTCCAATTTTCCGGGCCTATCTCTGTGATCCTAGCGAGCCCATAGAATCTGGGGTTATGTTTGATGTACCTGTCAGGGCCTCAGAGGTTTATAAAGTGGGGTCATGAGTGGCCCCTTGTTTCACTGAGCATTTCTGAGAGCTTGGTGAGATATTTGATTTGATTCTTCTAGTTGGCTAGCTGGTCTTGGACAGATGCACAGGAGCAGAGGCTTTGGAAGGCTCTGAGAAGACCCTCCATGCAGACTTCTGGACTTGGGTGTAGTATGTGAACCAGATGTTCTAGGAAGGCTTTGTTATAGGAATGGGCAGAGGAGGAGTGGGGACATGATGGGGGCAGGGATAGCTAAGGGCTGTAGCCCAGGTGGGGACATTAGACTGGTACCGGGGGATAACGTACCAGCTTACCCTAATGTCTTAAGAGCCTGGCCAACAAAAAGCTCCCTGTGGCCCATGAAGATAAAGCTGCTCCCAAGCCCAGGCCTCAGGTTTGGTATGGAATTGGTGCCTGCACAGTGGCTCACCCTGCCAGCTCCTTGGCGAGCAGGGTATTTCTGCCAGGTGGCTGGAGCAGGCCAGCAGTGCCAGAGTGAGCTGGCTAACCCTGGTGCCCTAGAGGCTAACTCAAGGCATAACAGGTGGGCTGTGGACAGACAGTTAAGTCCCTGGCGATGAAGAGCTTTATATCAGTGACAACAGGTCACACTTTGTTTGACTCTGTGGGTGTTTCTGTGTCTTGCACTGGCCTAGCCAGGAACAGGTGTTTGGTAAATGCTCGTTGAATGTTGATGTTTCAGAAATGAAGGGCTGAGTGTATAGTCTTTCAAGTCTTCCTGTGAGAGCCCCTATGGTTCTCTAAGTCTGTTGAAGCTCTTGGTGCGTCTGGTTGACTTATTATTGTGGTACATATGTAGGGCTCATACAGCCTTGTGAGGAAAAGAGTGTGTGTATGGTATATGTGCACACACACACACACACACCCCACACACATGTGTAGATACTAGTAGACGAGTCTACAGTCGATTGTAGGTAGAACTAATCAATCAATTAATTATTCTTGTATGTGTGTGTGTGTGTGTGTGTGTGTGTGTATGTGTGTAGAGGCCAGAGGTCTTTGTCAGGTGTCTTCCTTTGTGGCTCTCTGCCTTTTTTTTTTCTAAGACACTGGATCTTACTGGTCCTAGACTCATCAGCGGACATGCAAACCCCAGGATCCACCCGCTTCTGCCTCCCAGGGCTGGGACAGGCATGTGTCATCAATTCCCAGATTGTGTGAGGGTGCTGGGACTTGAACTTAGGTCCTCACAATTGTGTGGCAGTCACTTTATCCTTGGGACGTCTCTCCACACCCCCATAGGCAGAATTTTTTCAATATCTCTCTCAGCCAAGATGTTGTGCTCTGATCTCCAGACTCTGTGCATTAAAGAGTGACAACTCCTGTGATTGCCAGCAGAAAAGGCATCACGTGACGTGAAGGTGGGGAGGTTGTCAGTGGACTGGATTTAATTACAAAGGCTGTCAAAACAGCTTGTTCAGGCTAAGCACGGGGGGGGGGGTGTCAGAGAGACTGGGAACACAGAACGCTCAGGAGTTTCCTGACTGAAGACAGAGCTCTCAAGGATCAGAGTGTGGTCTGCAGGGGCCAAGGTGACCTCTGGCCAAGTCACCAGGAAACTGGGGATCTCAGTCTTCACAATCATTCAGAATTGAATTCTGCCAACAACCTGACTGATCTTAGAAGAGAATTCCTCCCGGAAAGCCCAATGCGGCCGATGTCTGCTTTGGCCTTTGAATGGCCTGAGCTTGGAGCCCTGCCAACCCCAGTTCACCTTCTCACCAACAGGACTGGAGAATCACAAGTGGGCATTGATTCAAGTTGTCAGGTCTGTGGTGGTGTATTATATAGAAGTAGACAACAGCATTTCTACTTCCAGATGCCAGCTCAGTGGTTAGTTGATGGTGATTCCATCCACACTCTGCTCCTCTCCAAGATGGTAGTCTTGAGTAGGTGGTCCTGGACTTGTTCGTGTGAACTCTCAGCCTGTGAACATTTCTGTATGACAGTCTATCTCATTTAGTCCAGGCTGTCCTTGAACTTTCTGAATGTCATACAATGTCCTTTAACTCTGATCCTTCTATCCTTACCCCTGGATTGCTTTGATTATAGGTGTGTGTCGCCATGCCTGATTTATGTAGTGCTGGGGATTAAACTCAGGACTTTGATGAATTCTAGGGAAGTACTCTACCAATTGAGTCATATCCCCACCCTTGTGTGACAGTCTGGCTGGAGCCACAGTGAATGTGGGCAAGGAGAGTTCTCTGGGTACCAGCTGGTGAGTACTGGCTTCCTCAATGGACAGATGTACTCATTCCCATTGGGGAGTTCATAGCAGAAGCCTAGTAGGTTCTTGGCTTAGACAGTCTTCCAGACTGCTTTTTTAAAAAAAATCTTTCTTACCTGTTGCTCACCTGAGAAGTTACTCATTGCTTCTCCTTGGTTGGGCCAGACCTCAGGCTAGACTAAGGGAATGATGTTGGTGTAGAGATGAAACAGTGATTGACAGGTGTGTGTGTGACATAGAAACTGGAGTCTCATGGGATGAGCGGAGCAGAGTCAAGATGTCCAGAAGATGCCTACAAGGGAACCTCTCAGGGTGCATCTAACACCCAGGAGTGACTGACTGGCCCACACTGGCATCTGTCTCCCTTGGTGTAGGATGTTGGCTCAGTTCCAGGTGAAGCACAGTAGCCCAGGGGAAACCTGGGGTGGGGTTTGCTGGGGTTCTGGTTGAGGTTCCTGAAGCAGCCTGGCTTGTCAGCCATGGGAGCCCCGGAGAGGCACTTCCTGAGAAGGGGTCAGTTCCATCTTTTAGCTTTAAACAGCCTTGTCTCGGGGAGGTGGGAACACAGGTCCTTAGTGTAGACAAGTGAGAGTCAGAGAAGTCCATGGCAAGTAGGCGGGGTGAACTGGGTTCTGGAAGGTTGGACAGAGAAGAGACCTGGATGGTGCCAGCAGGAAGCTGGCTACTTCTGGGTAAGCATGGTCCCACTTGGGATGGACTGGTTTCCCACATCCACTGTCACTAGGGATGTCTTAGTTACTTTTCTATTGCTGTGAGGTGACACCATGACTAAGACAACTTAGAGAAGAAAGTGTTTAATCGGGGACTTGCTTACGGTTCCAGAGGGCTAGCCCAGCTGTGAGGCTGGCATTATCCCAATGCTGAGTCATTTCCTTCCTGAGGATCTCAGGACTTGGAGTGATGTCAGCTGAAACATTGTTTGATTTTGTTAACATAGGAAGTCAAGTCATCACAAATCAGACTCACAAGTAACCATGAACTTGCAGCATTTTAAACCAGCCTTGGGGATTCATCCTTCAGTGCCGGAACCGGAGGTCCAGGGTCCAGGCCTCTCACTGGTGCTGGTCAGTTTCTCGCCGACAGCATGAAAATCTGTACCAGCTCCAGCCAGGATGGCCAAGGTCAGACCTGAGGAAGGTGAAGCTGGCTAACGGCTGGAGAAAGCAGTAGGGCCCCGCTGTCTTGGGGCCCTAACCAAGGAGGCTGACATATTGATTCCTCCCATCCTTTTTGGTTCCTGTACCCAGATTTGTAACTAAAATACAATGGTGTATCTTTGCGAACCTGTCCGCAATCTTTCTGGAGACTTTGTTTGTCAGGGCTTAGAGCTTGGCTTATTTGAAGAGCTGTCCACACCTTGGGAAATGCCTCTCTGACTCAGTGTCACTCCCATGTCCATGCACTGTGGTCCTGGAGCCCCAGCAGTGCAGTCTGTGTCTGTCTGTCTGTTCCCTGTCCCACTGACTCAATGCCATGTGCCATGAGTCGTTACAACTCCATCTACAGCAGTGACATATGAATAGCTGCAGTATTTGGAGGGTTGGGTAGAGGAAATCACAAGTAACCAGAAACTTGTGTATGTGCAGGAGGAGGTATGGAGGTCAGAGGTTGATATTGTCCTCTAATGAGCGCCACCTTATGTTTTTATTTTTTTTATTTTTGTTTTTTTGAGACAGGGTTTCTCTGTGGCTTTGGAGCCTGCACTGGAACTAGCTCTTGTAGACCAGGCTGGTCTTGAACTCACAAAGATCCGCCTGCCTCTGCCTCATGAGTGCTGGGATTAAAGGCATGCGCCACCACCGCCCGGCCCACCTTATTTTTTGAGACAGTCGCTTCACTGAACTTGGGTCGACTGACTGGAGAGCCCCCCACCCCCGTCCACCTGTACTGGGTCACTGATGCCCGCAGTGATGTCCAGCTCTTATGGGGATGCTGGGGCTCCAAACCCAGGTCCTCATGTACAGCAAGTGCTTTATCACTGAGCATCTTCCTAGCCCTCCAGAAGCTTCTTAGTGTTACCTAGCACCCGTGACTGATGACAGAGGAGTTTCCTACCTCCTGAGACTCTCCCTGTTCGCAGCTGATGTCTCCCCTGTCCTGTGTCCTTGGCTCTTAGAAAGAAGAGTTTCAAGATGATCCGGTCGCAGTCCCTGTCCCTGCAGATGCCAACACAACAAGACTGGAAAGGTCCTCCAACTGTCAGTCCGATCATGTCTCCTGCAACCCCTCTGGTCCCTGGAGCCACTTCCAAGCCTGGGCCAGCACCCTATGCCATGCCTGAGTACCAGCGGGTCACTATCAGCGGAGATTACTGTGCGGGGGTAAGGCCATACCCACCCTTGAAACCTGGCCCAGTGTGTGTGTCTGGAAGGTTGTGGAAAGGGGCCCAGGAACCTCAAGAGAATGAAGGCCTTAGTGGAGACTGGGATGTGGACATGTCTCTGGAGCTGTCCCACCCTGGTGTGAAAAACCAAGGGCTTCAGACTGCCATGCTGTGGCTGTGGCTGTGCCCAGTTAGTTCTGTGTGTTCCCCAGCCCAGAAATCTGCCCTGTGAGAAGGGTGCAACCAGACCTGTCAGCATTCCCAGTGTCTAGGGGAGACTATGTGATGACACTGGCTTGTATAAAATTAGCTCTTATGTGCTTAGGTCAGTATCTTTAAATACAGGCTAGGAATCCCTCAACCAGCAAGAGAGGCTCTCGATGAGAAAATGAGTACATTTTTTCTATTCATTAGAGATGATACTGTATTGATTTATTAATTTATAAAAGAGCATCTTTGTTCTTCTTTATGAGCACATAGCCTTCCACTGTGTGGTTGTACCACATGTGTATTGACTTCTTGGGATGGGAATTTAGATGGGAACTAATGCAGTTCTTTTTTGGCCAGACTGCTGCTCTGCCAACTCCTGGCCAGGGCTTGTCTACCTCACGCATGTGGGCGGAATAACAGACGAGAGGATAGACATGGGCTGAATGCATGCTGAATGAGCATAGGAACGTGCACGGTTGCCTTCCTTTTCCTCCCTTCCCTATGCATATCTAGAGAGCTAGGAGCCTATGAGAGGCTCAATAACCTTGCTGATCCCAGTACCCAGAAGGTCTGGGGCTAGCCTCTGGACCATTCCACCAGCTTGGCTAGTGGCTGTTCCTCCCCAGGAACCCTGCTCCTTCTCTCATCTCCTTGGCTACTTCCTGAACCCCTTGTTAGGGGCATCTTTGGCTCTTCTGCGGGTGGGGGCATTGCTTTGTTAGCATGTATCTGCTGTCCTGTCTCGTGGCTGCTTGAGCCCAGCCCCCTGGAAGGTTCAGAGGGGCGTGAATACACCTATGTGTGGGTATTTAAGACAGAAAGGGAGCTGTTTCCACTTTAAAAAGCAAGGAGACAGGTTTGGTGGAATGAACGAGGAAGACATATGCTGACCGCTTCCCTCTGATGACAGAGCAGGGAAAGAGAGACCAGAGAGCATTGTACTCATGACACTTTATTATCCGCCCCTGAAGGGCATCCGAAGCAACTGGGAGAAACGCAAATATCAGGGTCTTGGATGACAGGTGCACAGACGTCTGTAGATTGACATTTCAGTCAAACCGGTGATGCTGAGAAGCAGAGGAGGGACGATCCAGGCCCAGTCTCCCTCACTGTGAAGCAGAGGAGGGACAGTCCAGGCCCAGCCTCCCTCACTCTGCTACTCCAGCTTCCTACACCTCGCTTTTGGTGTCCCTGCCCTCCTGTCATGCCTGTCCATCTGCAGCTCATCAAGCAAATTCAGACTTCGGTGACATTTGTCCTCACTGAGTGACTAGGGTAATGGAAGGCAGAGGTCTCACACATCTCCAAGTGTGAGGAGAGCCTCCTGGGGCTTTGAGGATCAGTCAAACCAGGAGGTACAAACCTCCTGGCAGCGATGGATTCTTTCTGGGCCCAGTTTCCCCAGTTAAGAAACAAAATGAAACCTACGGAAACACTTAGTATGTGATGTTGAGTAGTTGCTGGATTGACTGACAGCTTGAGGTTGGCAGAGCAGCAGCCTGAGAACATAGATGTTTTGCTTTTAACATCTGGGGACCCGTGGATTTTCTGGCTTGTGAGTAGACCATTCTTGCATGCCTTCTTGCTGCAGATCACTGTAGAAGACTATGAACAGGCAGCCAAGAGCCTGGCCAAGGCCCTGATGATCCGGGAGAAGTATGCGCGGCTTGCCTACCACCGTTTCCCACGGACCACAGCCCAGTACCTGGCTCATCACGGGGAAAGTGTACCTTTGGAAGAGGGTCTTCCAGGTATGGTGTCTTGGGAGCTATTGGGATCCTTTGTGGGGGCCTGACCCATGAGTTGGTTGGGGCTTTTTGTTGATTGAGGATTTGTCTCCTGGTGATGTTTTTTTGGGTGGGGCTCCTGATGTGTTTAAGACAGTACAATCAAATGGACAGCACGAGATGGGTTGGGTGGGATGAGACACAGCACCCATGTGCCCCTGGGCGGAGGAAGCAGACTGTGAAGCAAAACATACTTTTGTTCGTGTCTGGATCGTGCCAATTTCTTGAACCTGGAGCAAAGAACTCCTCTAAATTTCAGTTTTGCTGTCTGAAAAATAATGGAATGCCAGCGAAGCTGCCTCCCTGGGTGAGATTGTGTGAGTGTGTGTGGAGTGTTTAGGACAGATCTGGCATCTAGAATGTTCCATAAATGGTAACCACATTTGTGCTGCCAAATTTAGGGAAGGGGGTTGAGAAAGGGTGTGGTATCTTCCTGATGTAGTGAGTGACCCGGGAGCAGCAGAGTCTGGAACTGAAGTCACTGAAACAAGGGCATGGGGACCCTCACCCTTGGGGTTACATCCAGGCCAGTACCCTGGCTGCCTTAGGGGTAACCGCTGCTAGGTTGTCCCTGTTTCTGGCCCCACTTCTGTGCTGAGCATCCATTCCCACCAGAGAGGGGCCTGGGTAAATCTCAGCCTTCCCATAGCTATTTCCCTGTCTGTCTCTGGGGCCAGGTGGGAGTGACCGTCAGATGTGTGCTTCACATGGCAGAAGGCCCTTGTGTTCTGGGCATGAGTGTGGTGAGGTGACACAATCTCTGGGTGAGTGGGCTGTGACTTCACACAGGCCTTTCTCACTAACTTCTAACACAGGCCCCTTACATAGTCCTAGCACTATCTAGAGGTTCCTGGGCTGGCCTCTGCCTGTGCCTGATGTGCCGTCAGCGTCCCGCTCTGCTGTGCTCTGCTTTCTCTGTGGCCATCACAGTTCAGGGTCATCCTGTTCCAGAGTCTGAGGCAGGACACCTCGCCCGGGTCCCTGGGTGCATCTTCCAATCAGTTGCCAAGGTTCCTCCTGCCTGGTAGGCGGCTGGTCTACGAGGTGCTGGCTGACTTGCTGTGTTTATTCCTTGGCTGAGACAGCTGATTAGGAGTCTGAGAACTCAGGGGCTAATGAGAAAGCAGATGCTCTCAACTGCTGGTGATTGTGTGCCCAGTAAATCAATCAGAAGCTGAAAATGCACCAAGTTGAAAATGCATTCAATATATCCAACTTAGGTTAACTATACTCAGAACATTTCTGTGAACCTACAGTTGGGCAAAATCATCAACCCACTTAGTAACAAGGTGCTGAATATCCCATGTAACTCACTGAGTATTTTGCTGGTTGACAGACACACTTCTGTACAATCCTAAAGTCAAAAGAAAAATCATTAAGTCATGTCACTGCCTGCAAGGCCCTGTGGTCCTGTACAGGGCACACCTGCTTATAAAGCAGCTCCCTTCCCTCGCTTTTATGGCCCTCACAGCAGCTTGCTGGGTAAGCAAGGGGTGTCTTAGGCTAGGAGTCAGGATGCAAAGAGGCAAAGGGGAAATAGTGAAGGGTTTTACTGCTTGGGTTGGGCTCACTCAAACCAGCTCCCTGCTGGGCAAGCAATTCCATCCTGGGCAGTTCCTGGGGGTGAGGAGATGAAGTGGATAGAAGGGTGGGGAAGGGGGGCAGTAATTCCCCTCAGACATTCCCAGTGTTATCCATTCTCTTACTGGGAAAACACACAGGCATTCTGTTCTAAAAACTAAAAATAAAACAAGCATTCCTGGGGGCCAAGGAAGCCTAAGAATGTTAAGTCCATTTTAATTAAACTAAATATACACTTACGCACATGTACACACACACACACACTCATGCACACACACACACACGCACACATACACACATATATATACACACACACACACACACATTGATGTGCCAGTTTTGGGACAGGGTTGCCCTAGGGACTGGACCATAGCAGTTAACACAAATCAGTGTGTCTTCTGATACCCAGTGTGCGAAGGACAATCACATAGTGGTGAGAGTTAGTTATACAAACAGACCAGGGAAGCTGACAGACTGCACAAGGTCAACAGTGTCACTTGGCCATCTCTCATCCTGTTTTTCAGAATTCCACCCTCCCCCACTGCCCCAAGAAGACCCTTATTGCCTAGATGATGCACCCCCCAACCTGGGCTACCTGGTCCGTATGCAGGGAGGCATTCTTTTTGTGTATGACAACCAGACGATGCTGGAACACCAGGAGCCCCACAGCCTGCCCTACCCTGACCTGGAAACCTATACCGTGGACATGAGCCATATTCTTGCGCTCATCACCGATGGCCCCACGTAAGCCAGTTACCCCAACTCCTCCTTTCATTGTGTGGGTGCTGTGGGAAGGAGAAGTTAGTTGTCTTTGATGCATGCAAACTATCCTGGATTTCCCTTTTAGGGGAGTCACAGGCTTAGAGTTGATATTTCTGGCCCCGTGTGATGCAGAAACTTCCGTGTGCAGTGGCTACTTGTGCCCCTTACATCAGCCTTCACCCTCTCCTCAGGCCAGGAAACACTGCAGAGAGCTGCCAGCCCAGGGCCTGGACAAGCATAGAAGGCGTGGTTTTGAAAGTAGCATGCAGGGAGCTTGGGCCCTTTGTGTCCCCACCCATGTTTGAGGACTTGGGTGGAGTTGACAGGGGTGGTAGCTCTTTTCTGGTAGGGATATGAGCTAACCAATGAATGGTAAAGGGTCAGTTATCTGCACCTTGGGAATAAAAGTCTTGGAAAAGTGAGGGGCCACCAGAGTGGGTTTTGCTATGAAGGGTGTACGTCTAATCTCTGTGAGAAAAGAGCAGGATGGGGAAGGGTAGGCAGCTAGCTCTTGGTCCTCACTGAGCAGAGGCCAGAACTAACACCCCAGAGAGGAAGGGACAGTTTCTGGGAAGCCTTCCTTGGCAGGGGTATGGGCAGTGACTGTTGTCTGAGAAGTTATCAAAGAGAGACCTTCTTGGGACAGACACTGAAGAGAATGACATTATTCTTCCTTTCCCACCCTGAGACCCCTGTGCTCACCCTAGGGCTCATCTCTGCATGTAGACAATGACACTGTGGCAGGGTGGCATTAGAAATGTCATCATTGTCATTTGTTTAAATGTACATGTCTATATCTGCATCTGAGGAGGTCAGAAGCTGCCAGATCCTCTGGAGCTGGAGTTACAGGCAGTCATGATTTGGATACTTGGAGTCAAACTCAGGTCTTCTGCAAGAACAATGTGTGCCCTAACCACTGAGCCATCTCTCTAGATCCACGAAGCTGCTGTGAAGGCCTAGGGCAGTAGATATGAAGGCAGCTGCTGTTGGGTATGCTGAGGAAGCAGGGAGGTGTGAACTGTGCTTAGTTCTGTGACTGGGCAGCTGAGCTGGCTGTGGGAGACATCTGGACCTAGCAGTGAGGCTCATCTTGGCTGGCTGGGGAAAACTCCTCTGTGAGTGCTTTCTCATGGTGGGGAGGCTGGGGTGTCTGCCCCAGTGTTCCTCACCTACTCCTCATTGAAAATGTCCTCTTCTTGTCCAGAAGTTGAGAAGCCCTCAGATCTTGGGATCCAGGGACATGGTCATGGGTGGGTGGTTGGTGCCTCTGCATCCCAAGGTAATCAGGTTGTATAATATAGTTGGACTGCATTGTTGACATTCTGGGCAATGAATTCTATCTTTAAAGGATTAGGTTGGCTGAGGAGAGGTGAGGGAAACAATGGCAGGAGCTGCTCAGTCAGATACTGGCTTCATAATGTGCCCTTCAGTCTGGGGTGTTACCGTCTCCATAGTTATGCACCAGACACTTTATCCTACGCTAATTGCCCAAACACATAAGACAACAGAAACCTGCATGGGGTCCCAGAGTGGGTGCTTTCCTCCTGTGTCTTAGCTGTCCCCTCACAGGCAAGATGGCACAGGCATGCTGGGCAGGTCTGAGGGAAGCTGGAAGCATCTTAGCTCTCCTCCTCCATCCTATCAGAGCCTGACCTTTCACCCAGGGGTCACTTCCCTCTCTGGAGGCCGCTAAACTGATGTTTGACATGACTTCTTACTGTGGTCTCTATCTCTCACTGACTTGCAGGAAAACCTATTGTCATCGGCGACTGAACTTTCTGGAATCCAAGTTCAGCCTTCATGAGATGTTAAACGAGATGTCAGAGTTCAAGGAATTGAAGAGTAACCCCCACAGAGACTTCTATAATGTGAGAAAGGTATGTCATGGCCAGTGTTCAAGCCACTCGCCTGGCCTACACTGGGTCCGGGGAATGATGCTGAGTCTGCTTAGGGCTGGAGCTGGGTGAGTGTCAGGTCTCCTGGCTTCTTAGTCAGGTTCAGCCTTCTCACTCAGAGGAGTGTGATAAGATGCTCAAATGCAGGAGGAAGACTGATGAACTGCATCCTCAGACACCACGGTGCCACGGTATATCCGTGTGTGCCTCTGTTGGTGCAAGTCTCTTCCTGCAGCATCAGGACACAGTCTGCTAATTGATCTGAGCAGTTAAGCACTGGCGGTTCTGGGGTAGCAAATAGGTTAGGGTCATCACAGAGGAAAAGCTGTTAAAACTTCTTTGGACTTAGGAGGCGGAGGGTTCACATCCTTTGGAGTCAGGACCCTTAAAGTGAATCACTGAGAAGCTCCTGTCTTTGCCCCTCTTCTACCGATGGAATGGCCAAGTGTCTCTGGCACCTTCTGCCTTCTGCAGGAGTGGCCACAAGGACTGGTGTGTGTGTCTAGAGCTTTTCCACTTTCTTCCAGGTAGGTAGGACACACTGAGGTCAGGATCACTCTACTGTTAAGAATCTCCAGAGACAGGGGCTGTGATGGGCGTGGGGAGTGGCTTTCAAGGAAAGGCCGGAACTAAGCAGGGAGGGTGTGGATGTGGGGGAAGGAAAGAGTGGCATTCCTACGGAGGGAGCAGGGAGCGGCACCTGCAGAAGTCAGGAGGCAGGAAAGGAAGGAGAGAGAGGGCAAGCAGGTGGGGCTGGAACTTAGGTGTCAGCCAGGAAGGGAAGGGAGGCTGCAGGGCCGTGGGAGGGTTCTGAACCTTGGAACCCCATGGATATCTTAAGAATGCCAGAAGTCTCAGACTGGACGAAGAGACTTCAGAAGTGAGATTAGGTTAGGAAGGCATCTCTAAGTATGCCTGGATAGAGGTGAAAGGTCATGGTTAGACCTAGACACAATAGCCACTGCCTGTTCCTTCTCTGGAAACCTTAGGTGTTTAGTCAGATGGTGCCTCAGTTCCTGTAGGGAGCGCTGGGCCTGTCTCCCCATGCTTGGAGCCAGGCTGGCCTAGCTGGCTGTGTTTCTGGTATGGTTCTGTGGCCATCCCTACACTGCCTAGACTATCCCTGGGCTGCTTCTTGGCCATGACATGGGAGAGAGTCTTGGTGTGGGACTGTGTAGAGAGTGCAGAGATGATTGTTGGTGTTCCCTGGCAGTCTGGGGTTGATGTCTACTCTATGACACAGCAGTCTGGTTTTGGGTACCTTGGTTGGTTCATAAACATGAATCCAGAGCTGCTGAATTAGGCTGTGCTTGCTCCTCCCAGGTAGGAGAGCTGACCTGCTGGGTATTGGATGCTTTATTTCCTCTTCAAGTCCTGTGTCGTGGGGACAAGACTGGGAGCTTAAAATCCACAGTGGCTGGGAAAGGGCATCCTATCCCATGTGGTGGCTGTCGTGTCCAGGGCTAGGCTCTGAAGGCAGAGCCTGGGGCATGGCGTGTGTCTGTGTGGGTGACAGAATGAGTTAGGACATTTGTGAGCCCCAAACAGAAGGACCCTGTAACTGAGACATGCATTTTCTGCCCAGTGCTTAGAAAGAAGGACTGGGTTTGCTACTTGCAAGTTGGGCATTGGATGCAAATGGACATTGTCCTCTTTGGTTAAAGTGTCACATCGGGGACACCATAGGTGTCATCTGAGCTAAGTCTGACCAGTGGGGATTGGCTCTCTTCTGGGCTGTTCAAGCTTAGAGAAAGAACAGTATTATCAATTACTCATGTCTGCATCATGTGGGGATGGCCAGCATTAGCTCAGGTCCCAAATACCAACCAGTCCTGCACTGAGATGTTATTGTTTGTGGGAACCAGGATCTCATGTGTCAGGGTATTCATCTCATGTGACAGTATTTATGTATTCACATATGACAGAGTATTCATCTCATGTGACAGTATTTATGTATTCACATATGACAGAGTATTCATCTCATGTGACAGTATTCATGTATGACAGAGTATTCATCTCATGTGACAGTATTCATGTATGACAGAGTATTCATCTCATGTGACAGTATTCATGTATGACAGAGTATTCATCTCATGTGACAGTATTCATGTATGACAGAGTATTCATCTCATGTGACAGTATTCATGTATGACAGAGTATTCATCTCATGTGACAATATTCATGTATTCATGTATGACAGACTATTCATCTCATATGACAGTATTCATGTAGGTTTTCTGGTGAACGGAAAACGCTGATCTCCAGTGAAGACCTTTTGGACTTATTCCTAAAAGAGTCACTTTTGAGATTCTAAAGTTTGGACTGGGTGACTCCTAGATGGTCCAGCTGTTTTCATTCTAGGTCCTGTGACTCATGGGAGCCACGACAGGCAGTGTGTATGACCGGGAGGCTGGAGGACACAGCTAGAATGGTAGAAGAATGTGTGGAGTCACGCTGAGATAGGAGTCAGGCTGTGCGTCACTGAGTGAAGCCAGGCTCATCTTCTCTGGTCTCATCTCTGAAGCCGAGAGCCTCAGCCCTGCTCTGTGTCATGTTTTGGGTTTCGCAGCTTTGAGTTGTTTCTGTCTTTCTTGGAGGAGTGTCAGAAACTGGTGTCAGGAAGGACCCTGATGAGTGAGCGATGTGTCCAACACCGTGGCTGGCTGAGATAATGTACACAGAGTCCAATAGATCAAATGTCTGGCTTGGCATGACTTACAGATGAATAACCAGCTGTGGACAGCATTCCCTGGCTTGAGGTCAGTGCCTCCTCACCCTAGCATTGGCAGAGAGCCCAGTCAGCTGCAGCTACAGGGTTCAGGCTGGTGTATGGGAATACCTTGCTCATGCAAGGTGACCCAGCATGCCCACTGGGACTTAGTCAGTTCTTCCCATAGCCTGCCTGGTAGGTGGAACATACAAAAAGAGTAGGAATAGAGGTGATAGGGAGATAGGTCCAGCTGATGTTAGGAGTGCCCCTGTCAGGGTTTCTATTGCTGCGAAGAGAAACCGTGACCATAACAACTCTTACAAAGGAAAGCATTTAATTGGGTGGCTTACAGTTTCAGCCCATCATCATGATGGTGGGACCTGGCAGTGTGCAGGCAGACATGATGCTGGAGAAGGAGCAGAAAGTTCTACATCTTTGGTCCACAGGAAATAAGAAGTAAACTGAGACACTGGGCAAGTCTTGGGCATATATGAGACCTCAAAGCCCACTCTCACAGTGACACACTTCCTCCAGCAAGGCCACACCCACTCCAACAAAGCCACTTCTCCTATAAGCTTATGGGGGCCAATTACATTCAAACTACCACAGCCCTCACCCTAAGATTAATGATAGTGTTTTTGTTTGTTTGTTTGTTTTTTAAAAAAGTCAGCTCTAGCTTTTGTGTGTGTGAGGTTGGCATAGTGGATAGAGGACAAGAGGAGAAGTTGCTGGGACCTGGGAAGAGGGTCATTCTGGACCCAGGAGGGAGAGTTCTTATGACAGTGAGCTTGAAGCACATCTGTCTGCAGGGGAGAACTGATGGCATTGGCTGGTACTGGGACAAGGGACAGGGAAGACTGCGTTATGCCTCCATGTTTTCGTGGTGAACATCTGGGTTCAGGATGCGCCATTTCACAGATGCTGAGACCTGGGAGATGTTTGGACTGTGGTCTGACACACAGAGAGTACAGTGTTGGAGGTACATTAAATTGAACTGTCTTTGAGTTCCTCAAATAGAGATGTCAGATAGGCAATCAGTTTAGTTCTGGAACTTTCAACTGATGGTCCACATCTGAGAGTTGTTGAGTAAAGAGAAAAGTTAAAGGCACAGGTGGGGCCTAGAGATGGCTCAGTGGTTACAGTTTTTGGTGTCCTTGCAGAGGACTGAAGTTCAGTTCCCAGCATTCATGGTAGGCAGCTCACAACTGCATGTAATTTCATCTCTAGGGGATCCAATGCCCTCTTCAGCACCTCCCACCCCTCACAGGCCTCCTCCTCTCTCTCAGGAGCCCCCTCATCCCAGGCCTCCACCGCTGCCTCCTCCTCCTCCTCTTCCTCCTTTCTCTCTCTCTGTCTCTGTCTCTCTGTCTCTCTCTCTCTCTCACACACACACACACAAACACACACTCAAGCACAATCACATACACATAAATAAAAGTCTCTAAAGGCACAAGTGGCGTAGATCTGGGGTGAGGATGCACTGTCCCAGGAGACCAAGAGGAAGAGGCCAGAGGTGAAGAGACAACTTGGCGTTGCAGGAGTTTAGCATGCTATGGAAGACCCGAAGCATTGTTGAGAGCCCACTGGGCTCCTTGCTGGCACCTCCTGTGAGGAATCTGTTTCCACTGAGTGCAAGGGGAGCCACGCTCCAGGTTCCTGCCTATGCCAGTGAGTTAGAATCAGCCTTGAAGTCCGAGTCCACATGTGGGCTTAGAGTGAGGACATCAATTGCTGTATGGGGCTTGGAATTCCTGGGTTTGGGGTGAGATAGAATTAACTGAGAAAGGTGGGGTGGCCACTCTCTTACCTCTATTGGGGAGATTGTTTTGTGAATTTCCAGAGAAGTCAGTGGGAAGAGTGGGGTTTCAATAGTTACATGAAATCCCTGGAACTGATGGTACCGTGGGTTAGCCCATTCATTCATCCACCCGACTTGCCTGATACTTTGGCCCAATCCTTGGGGTGGGTGCCGTAGACAGGGATGCAGTGTGCCTGGTTCTCATCCTTGAGGAACTCCCAGGTAGACAGACACATGTAAAGGGGGTCAGGAGGATGTGCTCACGGGTGTGGATGACTGTACCAAGTGCCCAGGCTAGGCAAGGGAGAGACTGGATTAGCTGTGCCCAGGGGCCTTCCATGTGGAGGAGGCAGAAGGAAACAGATCAGCTTGGTGGGGAGGAAGACGACCTGCCAGGCTGAGGAAAGGCATGGGCCATGTGAAACAGCATAGAGCAGCTTGGTGCCTGAGAAGTCATGAGTGGCTCCCCACACGTGATGGGGACTGGAAGGGGAGAATTACGATTGCATGCAGCCTTGATTCCAGGTTAAAGTTTTGGGTTCCCCTGAGCATGCGAGGGCCACTGAGGATTTGTCAAAAGGGAAAAAATAATAAACTAAAAGAAAAATATCTTAATGCTGTTTGGAGGTAAGCTGGGTGGCAGAGCTACAGGGAAGGGGGCTAACTCTGTGCCTGGAGGAGAAGCAGGAAGGGGATGGCGGGTACAGGCTCCACCACCCACGTAGTGCCAAGGCTCTGTGTTCCACATCGAGGGCTGTGGTTCTTTGGCAACTAGGGTGTAGGAGGAAAGGTTGCTTGTTTGTTGGTCCTGGCCACCCAGCTTCCAAATAATCACACAGAAACTGTATTATTTGCAGTACTGTTTGGCCAATAGCTTAAGCGTATTTCTGGCTAATTCATATCCTAAACTAACTCATCTCTAAGGTTAATCTGTGTATTGCCACATGGCAGTGGCTTACTGGGTAACATCCCCAATATCTGTCTCAGGCAGAGGATCCATGGCTTCTCTATGACTCCACCCTTCTTTCTCCCAGCATTCAGCCTAGCTTTTCCTGCCTACCTAAGTTCTGCCTTGCTATAGGTCCAAAGCAGTTTCTTTATTCATTAATGGTAATCACAGCACACAGAGGGGACTCCCACATCACTAGGGGAGGAGACCCGGCTCATTGGCCAGCGGGGATGTGTTCCAGGTGGACACGCACATTCACGCGGCAGCCTGCATGAACCAGAAGCACTTGCTGCGCTTCATCAAGCACACATACCAGACAGAACCTGACAGAACCGTGGCCGAGAAGCTCGGTCGGAAGATCACCCTGCGGCAGGTGTTTGACAGCCTGCACATGGACCCCTACGACCTCACCGTGGACTCGCTGGACGTCCACGCGGTGAGTGAGCTTCTGCCCTAGCACCACAGTCGGGGAGTGCTCTGCCCATAGAAGCCACCATAGCTGTGCTTGGGCAGTGGGTGGCTGGGGGACCATCTTTCTCTGCCTGTGGTAGAGGCCATGGAAGGAATCTGGTGTTATTGAGTAACAGGGCTGGGAACAAACGTGTGTCAAAGGAAGTCTATGCAGCATGAAGTCAGATGGTTCCAAGGTCTAATTCCACTTAGGTGTCATATGCTTTAGGTGACTCTTTGAGCTTTTATTTTCTTGTCTATAAAATGATGACTGTGGGGCTGGAGAGCCAGAAGCTAAGAGCTCTTGCAGAAGAGGGGTTCAGTTCCCAGAACCCACAGTCATTAGCTCACTATCGCCTATAACTACAGTTCCAGGGACCCTAGCGCCCTCTTCTGGCTTTTACAGGCTCTGCATGTATTTGGAACACATCCAGCCAAACAGGCACACACAGAGAAGTAAAAAAAAAAAGATTTATAAAGTGATGACTATCATGCAACTTTTAATTTTCAAATCTGTTAGAGTGTTGAATGATAGCGTGGTTGCTGTGGAAACCGCATTGTGGTTCTTTAAAATGCAGAATCCACTACTTTTGACTCCTCCTCGTACACTTGAAGGCATTGAAAACTGGGATGTCAACAGACACTTGCAGACTGGTGTTCATAGAAGCATTACCTTCAATAGTCAAAGTAGAGAGTAACACAGTATTCATAGACAACGCAAACATAACAGATACACACAGCAAATACTGCAAACCTAAAAAGGCACAGTAAAGACTTTATTCTTTCTTTTTCTGATTCCATTTTTCAGTGATGTATGTATGTTTTTGCACATATGTGTGTATGTGTATGTGAAGGCCTGAGGTCAATACTGGGAGTCATCCTGGATTGCTGTCCCACATTATTGAGGCAGGGTCTCTCGATCAAACTTAGAGCTCACTGATATGGCTAGTCTTAGTCAGTCTCTTTGGGGATTCCCTCTCTCTGCCTTCTGAAGCTGGGATTACGATGTCCACCTAGCATTCATGTGGGTTTCTGGAGGTCTGAACTCTGAGCCATAGCATGTGCAGTAAGCACACCAATTGCTGAGCTATTTTCCCCGACGCTAAACTCGTTATTTTTGATTGTTCAGTGGTCTTGAACCCTCTGCTCTGTGTGGCAGTTGTGTTCATCAGACTCCACCACTGTCCTGTCCAAATAGTCCTATTTTGACTGAGGGGACATGGCCCAGGCATTCAGGACTTCCAAGGTTTTATGTGGGAAATTACAGCGAGCTGGGCATGGTGATACAGACGTGATCCTAGCCCTTTGGAGGATGAGGCAGAAGGATTGCAAGTCTGTTGCTACCTTGTACTACATAGTGTGAGATTCTATCTCAAAGAAAGGGAGGGAGGGAGGAAGGGAAGAAAGGAGAGAAAAACAGAGATGGGGATGACAGCATTTTCCAGTGTGGCTGTCTTGTAATGGCCTGGAGAAACATAGTTGGTAGCTGCAGAGAAATGTGGTGGAGCTGACTGGTGTCTCCTGCTCATAGGGCCGGCAGACTTTCCACCGCTTTGACAAGTTCAACTCCAAGTACAACCCGGTGGGGGCCAGTGAACTTCGGGACCTGTATTTGAAGACTGAAAACTTCCTGGGAGGCGAGTACTTTGCTCGGATGGTCAAGGTGAGTGAACCATCAGTCCCTTCAGATGCCTGATGTCGACTGCCTTCAAAACGTAGGGCCGTGTCTGACCTCTGTCCCTTCCTCTCCCTGAAGGCCCTTGTACCATCCAGCACTGGCCCATGTTGGGCAGCTGTGTTGTGTGGGTCAATGACAGAGAAGGGGAGAGGAAGGAAGAGCTCGTAGTATCCTGCCTGGTGCCACCTCTGTCTGCTTGCAGCCTGAACCCAGCTGGTCGCAGGCTGGCTCCAAGTGGAGACACGGCCGCTGCTCAGCTTGGTTCGACAGCCAGGCCCATTTCTACAGCATGCCTGTGTCAAACCTTGGCCTCCCTCCCAGGAGAAGCCTTGACTGGGGAGTGGGTGCTTCTGTGGCAACACCAGAGATTTAGATCAGCCTTCCCACCTATGAGCAGGGAGCTTAAGGATCCCAGGGCCCACTTGGAGATTGGGGTCTCCCATAGAGCTGGGATCTCTTGGGCTGACTCAGTTCTTCTTGGTACCAGGAGGTGGCCCGGGAGCTGGAGGACAGCAAGTATCAGTACTCAGAACCCCGACTCTCCATCTATGGCCGAAGTCCCCAGGAGTGGCACAGCCTGGCCCGCTGGTTCATCCAGCACAAGGTCTACTCCCCTAACATGCGCTGGATCATCCAGGTGCCCCGGATCTAGTAAGTACGGTGCCCTTGTCTGCCCTGGGTTCTCTGGGGACCGCAGCCTGTCCTCCATGACTGCTGTGCTATTGAGGGGTGGGTAGGAGTGGTCATGTTGGCTCTCAGCACATGCCATTCTTGCTTTTGAAGAATATGCAGCAAGGCCTTGGTGGGGACTTCTTCCTGCCTTCTCATTGAAGACTTGGGTGAGCCTGGGGCACAGCATGGCCGGCAGAGTCCTGCATTGTTGGCCTCTCCCTGACTGTCACTCAGAGTGCTGGGCTGGGCATGGGGTTTAGAGCAGCCGAGGGCAGAGTCTGCTTGAGGACTCCTTCATCCGATCTCACCCATCCTGAAGCCCACCGCTTCACTCTCAGAGTGGCCTCTGGCTTGGTGGGCACAGGAAGAGGCAGAGTTTGCAGGACACTCTCCACACTGGGTGTTTGCTCTGCTGAGAAAATGACCAGGGCCCACCCAGCAGATCAAGCCCTAATGAGCAAGCCTTTGATTTCCCCAGTGACATATTTAGGTCAAAGAAACTACTGCCAAACTTTGGGAAGATGCTGGAGAACATCTTCCTGCCCCTTTTCAAGGCTACCATCGATCCCCAAGATAACCGAGAACTTCACCTCTTCCTCAAATACGTAAGTTCTGGGGCCTCTCGTGAGCTCAGTGTGGAAGAGGAGGGCACACCTGCTTCACAGGGCCTTGGTTGGTCTTCCTCCTCCCTCCTACTCTGCTCTCTCCCAGCTCCTGGACCCCAGTCCTGGGCTGCCAGCTCCAAGAAGCTGTCTAAAGGAAGGAGTGGAGAGGAGGCTGCTTCTCAGGGTAGCAGTTGCTGGTAATCCTGGGGAAGATTGTATCTGTCCCCAGTAGAGAAAGTCGGCCATGGGCAGAACTCCCCAATAGAGAGGGGCGGCCATGGGCAGGACTCCCCGGTAGAGAGGGGTGGCCATGGGCAGGACTCCCCAGTAGAGAGGGGCGGCCATGGGCAGGACTCCCCGGTAGAGAGGGGCTGCCATAGGCAGGACTCCCCGGTAGAGAAGGGCGGCCATGGGCAGGAATCCCCAGCTCTTAGCCTGGAGACTGGAGATACTTGATAGAATTTCCCAGGTCCTTCCCAACAGAGCAGAGATGCCTCTTGGGCCACTGCTGTGTCAGGCATCCAACTGGTGTCTTACCTGACAAACCCAAAGGCATCCTCTCCCTATAGCCTAAATCCAGCCCTGGAGTCTCTATGGGCCCAGAACCTGCTCATCCCACTCGGACGGTTTCCTAAATCACTTCAGTTCTGGTTTACTCAACAATAAAATGAGGCTATAGTCACACACACACACACACACACACACACACACACACACACACACACACACACACACACCGCCACAGTGACACTTGAGTGCTAGCTAGCTGGGGAGCTGGAAGGCCAGGAGGGCTTGATGGATGAGAGTGGGTGTGCAGACTATCACGGAGGTTCCCCTCCCACCCCAGACTGTCACTGCTGCTGAAGGCGATGCCTCCTGTTTCCTGCAGCACCTGCCTCTTCGGCACGGCAAAGGGAAAATTTGTCAGCTCAGATTCACCCTCATCTGGCCCAGCCTCAGGTTCTTCATTGTCTCTGCTGCCACACCGGGGCTGGGTATTCTCCAGGCTGGCCTACTGAGCCCATTGGGAAGCCCTACGGGACAGACTGAGGGGCTGCACCCCATCTCTGTGCCTTTGAGGGATAAGGCTGCAGAGGCCCAGGATCCCCAACAGAAGTGTGAGCTCCTGAGCCCCGCCTGGAGCTGAGTCCTGGGTGATCCTACCCTGGCAATGTCAGCCTCGTTGCTTCCCACACAGGTGACAGGGTTTGACAGTGTGGATGATGAGTCCAAGCACAGTGACCACATGTTCTCAGAAAAGAGTCCCAGCCCAGACCTGTGGACCAGCGAGCAGAACCCACCCTACAGCTACTACCTGTACTACATGTATGCCAACATCATGGTGCTGAACAACCTTCGCAGGTGGGTGAGGCGGCCCTGGAATGAGCCCGTGTTCCACACACGTCATCCATGGCTCTGTGGTCACTTCTGCCAACACGCACACCCAAACAGCTACTTAAATTTATCACAGCTGCTCGCACATGCGGGCATGCACATGAGGAGACTCATGCCAGTACAGATATGTATCCTATGTGCAGTACACACATGTTCATATGTACATATTCACCAGCATATATCTCTATGTGGCCTTGTAGATCCTTGGGACAGAAGAGACCTAGGATGTACCAACACCTATGCATGCTTGTTTACTGCCGTTCAGCCATCTGCACACATGCATTTGTGCTTTGGAAAAACCTAACTGCATGTGATTGGCAGAGTCCAGACACAGGAGAGATATGGGGGTGAAGCATGTTCAGTCTACATAAGCCCTAGGCTGGTCTCCTGTGCCCAGGGGACACAGGACACAGCCACACCCCCTTCTCCACAAGTCTGATATTCCTTTACCTTCTTTTGGGAGCATGGCTTCTCACTAGCTAGCACGGAGTCAACCTAAGTTTGTGGTGTGGAGGTTTAGAACAGGATGAGAAGAGCCTGGCACCAGGGTGGAGTGGGTCCTGAGCTGAGCTCTGGGAGACAGGCTTTACAGGTCTGGCTTTGTCATTGACCTGCTCAGTGTCTTCCACACACGTCACCCTCTGGGCCTTTGCTCATTTCTATGGCAAAGAGTTTGGACTTGGTTTCTCGTGGTGGGTGGAGGTCACAGTCCTGGAAAGCAGGGAAGGGAGGAAGGGTGAAGGAAGGCCAGGGCCTTTCTCTATTGCTAGTCTCTTCTGCCCTGGAAGTCATGTCTCAGCTTCTGTGTTGTAGGAGGGGCAGTTTGTAGGCTGCACTGGGTTATCTGTGCTGACCATGTCATGGGGATGTTCCTCCCTGGAGTGCGTCCTGGGCTGGGGGTGTGGGCAAGGTAAACCAGGGGCATGTCCTGACCTGGAGCCCCCCTTCCACAGGGAACGAGGCCTGAGCACATTCCTGTTCCGGCCTCACTGTGGGGAAGCAGGCTCCATCACTCACCTAGTATCTGCCTTCCTGACTGCAGACAACATTTCCCATGGACTGCTCCTCAAGAAGGTAAGTGGGCCACTCCCTGAGGCCATGCTGAGTTGCTGGTTGGCCAGTGGTGCTGGAGGCCATAGCTTCTGGAGAAATACCTGCAGTCTTCTTAGGTTCACTGACAATTTTTACTTAATTGTTTTCATATATTTGATCATTTTCTTTCCCCTCCAACTTCTCCCTACCTCCCTTCACAACTTCATGCTCTCTCTTTCCCTCCCTCCCTCCCTCCCTCCTTCCCTTCCTCCATCTCTTCCTCAACAACAAACAAAACAAATTAATGCAGGAAAAACAACAAACAAAATCAACTGGATTCAGCAGTGCTGTGGTTTAATCACACGCCTTTAATCCCAGCATTTGGGAGACAGGGGCAGGTGGATATCTGTGAGTTCAGGGCTAGCCTGGTCTACACAGTGAGTTCTTGGACAGCCAGAACTGTTACACAGTGTAACCCTATCTTGAAAAAAGAAAAAAAAAAGAAGTTGGGTTCACTTTTAATCATAAAATAACCAAACACATCATGATTTAGATTTTATTTTAAAAAAAGGAAATGAAATTGCCTCCTTACTTTATAAGAAGCAGCACTATCAGTTATTTAGGATTTCCAGCCCCCTTTTCTTTCTTTTTTAAAGACTAATTTTTAAAATTATGTTTATACATGTGTGTCTGTGTGTGGGTCCGTGCATGAGTGAGTGCAGGGGCCTACAGAGGCTGTCTTGTCCCTTGGACGGGAATTAAGGTTATTGTGAACTGCCCCAGTGTAACTCAGGTCCCCTACAGGAGCACTGCATGCGCTGAGCCATCTCCCCCAGCCACCTTCCTCTATAGCATAATTTTAACGCAATGTTAAGCACAGACTTGGGATTCCTCCACATCGATTAACAACCCTTGTTCTGCGCTGCAATATTCCTAGGCCCCTCATTCTAGAGGCCTTTGGACAAAGGATCCCCCCATGAGGTCAGTAGTTGACTCAGAGAGTCTCCAGTCCCCAGTGGTGGCCACAGCAGCCATCTAACTTCTGCTTGTGTAGGTGATGTCACTGAGTCTGGGTACTCAGCTATGCTACGTACCTTTGCTACATACCCTTGCTATGGTCCTGAGATCCTCTCTCTGGTCACACTTGGAAGAGACAGTGCTACATCAGGGAACTATAGCACAAAGCCTGCCTCTTCCCTTCAGGTTAAATCTCCGAGGGGCTAGAGTGTGTACAGCCCTCTGCTGCACACTTCCTCACTGCCCTGTTCAAACACCTAACAACAAGCATCTTAAAGTGGGAGGGGCCTAGCTTGGCTCACACTTTGAAGGATACAGCCCATCATGGCAGGGATGCAATGACACTCGGGTTACGTTGCAGCTGAAGTCCGGAAATGGAAGATGGGTGGGAAGTGGGTCCTAGCTATTATAAAACTTCAAGTTTTATAATAAAAACCAGTGACCCACCTCCTCTGCCGAGGCTCTATTTTCTAAAGGTTCCACGACCTTCCAAAACAGTGCCACCACCTGGTGACCCAATACCCAAACACACAAACCTACGGGGGATATTTTATATCCAAGCCAATGAAAGTCTGAACTTGAATGTTTCTCATACATATGGGGGTTCTTGTGGCCTGCCCACCCTGTGCAGAGAGTAAGATGTGGCCTCCTGCCCAGAGTTACAACCTCTGGTTTCCGTCGGCATTGGCCAATCCTATGGCACATGTCACATGAGTTCACTGGTTCTTTTACAGAGTCCTGTATTGCAATATCTCTACTACCTGGCTCAGATCCCGATCGCCATGTCTCCTCTCAGTAACAACAGCCTGTTTCTGGAATATTCCAAGAACCCGCTTCGGGAATTCCTGCACAAGGGACTGCATGTCTCTCTCTCCACTGATGACCCTATGCAGTTCCACTACACCAAGGTGAGGATGTGGGGGAGTCAGGGGTGGTCCCCAACCCTACCACTGTGAGAATTCTGTTTGGGGGTAGTATGGCTTGGTGAAGACAAGGGTGAGTTCATGGTGAGGGGAGTCTTTGCCTTTCTCTCCATTACATTGTTTTTGATGTATCTCTGTGATTTGATAGAGTTATTAGAACACTCCGTATTGTCTTCCTTTTTATTTGTGAAGTGGGCAGAAAACAATCTCTTCCGTAAGCTAATGGAGTCTAATAGCCTAATACACCACACATCCAAAAATTGAGGCAAAATTGTATTTGTCCCTTTTGGGGGAGAGCAGGTTTCACTGTATAGCCATGGCTGGCTAGAAACTAGAACTCGATATGTAGACCAGGCTGGCCTTGAAATCACAGAGATCTTCCTGCTTCTGCCAATGCCTCTGGAATGCTGGGATTAAAGGCATGTGCCATTACCTCTGGTTTTGTTAGTAGTATCTTCATGATTATGCTTTGGGTCTCTGGGAAGAGAGAAGGGAAGGATGATGTCATGCATGGGTAACATCCACAAGTGTTCCCAGAGCAGTCTACTGGTTTGACAAGATCAGCCACTGATTAGCAAAAAATAGAAGCTGCAGTGTCCTGGGCCCTTGACACCCAGAATGGAAACCTTCAAGGAGCTTCCTCCCATCTTTGATGTGTCTGTTGCTCTTTATGGTGTGAAAAAGTAGGAATGCTTTTTAAAATATTTAAAAACTTATTTTAAAAAGTAATATACTACTCTGGTTTCTCTTTTGAGTGTAAAAATCTTTCACTTTAAAAAAAACCAGTACTGTATTGGAGTGATGCCAGTAATCCAGCACTGGGGGGCTGAGGCAGTGGGACCCAGAGTTGTGGGCCAGCCTGGGCTACAGATAAAACCTTGCATCAAAACAAAACAAAAACAACCAAGAAACTAAAAAAAAAAAACAGTGATGACAATAACACACACACACACACACACACACACACACACACACCTCCACCCATCCCAAAATAGTAATGGAATCATTAAATATTGTATAAATAGCAAAAAAAGTTATGAAAATATTTCCCAAAACAACAATCCCAAGAGGAGTGGTGGTGTTCTGCAGTTTGCTTTAATGTCTCACGTAACAGAAGACAGCTGGGTTCCCATCTCTGCAGGCATTCAGTTTCCTGAAAAGTGGATGAAAGCAATCCTGCCTCGCAACAGCTACACAGTTGGCAAATGGAGCTGACAAAAGGTCTCTGAATCCCAGTTTAAACTCTGAAGCACAGTTTAAGACCCTCAGCTGGAGGCAATGGGCAGGGAAAGAAAGGGCTGGTGATGGATGGCAGACAGTTCCCGGTTAGAGCAGGGCCATGGCTAAGCCCAGCCCCTTGGGACTCCATTATCTCCCCATGTGAAGGGAGCCCTTCTTGTTCGTATTTAATGTTACATTTTACTCATTTTAACTTGAATTTTTGAACATTTTAATGAAAATAGTCTGTTAAATAAAAAGCAAAGCTAGACAGGTACAGTGGCGCAC
>JAQHUG010000263.1:177105-193258 GCA_028555095.1 Dicrostonyx torquatus | reverse complement strand
AATCACACTGCACCAGTTAATCACACTGTAACAGTTATCACACTGCACCAGTTAATCACACTGCACCAGTTAATCACACTGCACCAGTTAATCACACTGTAACAGTTATCACACTTGCACCAGTTAATCACACTGCACCAGTTAATCACACTTTAACAGTTATCACACTGCACCAGTTAATCACACTGTAACAGTTATCACGCTGCACCAGTTAATCACACTGCACCAGTTAATCACACTGTAACAGTTATCACGCTGCACCAGTTAATCACACTGTAACAGTTATCACGCTGCACCAGTTAATCACACTGCACCAGTTAATCACACTGTAACAGTTAATCACACTGTAACAATTAATCACACTGCACCAGTTAATCACACTGCACCAGTTAATCACACTGCACCAGTTAACCACACTGCACCAGTTAATCACACTGTACCAGTTAACTAGTTGAACTGCTTGACCAAGTTGTTGCCAGTTATGGTTCCTTCTGCTCACTTCTGTTTCTCTGTCAAAGCCTCCATCACTTGATGGTCAATCTGTGGCTGCTGCTTTGGGGAGCTGTCACACTTACAGATCCTTGTTTTGTCTTGTTGGCATGAATGCTCCTTCATTTACCTAAGGAGCCTCCCTTTTAATAAGGACTCTCACAGAAGAGCAGGACTCCAGCTTTCTGACCTGCTAGGCCCTCAGTGCTGGTGAGCAAACAAACCTAGAAGTTTCCTTGATTTATCTCATGTGGTGACCCACAGTTGCACACAAAGATCTCTGGAGCTCTGGGTGCTAGCCAGTAGAGGAAAGCCACGGGAGAGCACTTTTTGTGTGGCAAGGCTCAAGAGTTGTCTCACCTAACCCTTGTGCTCTGGGGCGGGGTCTAGGAAGCACTCATGGAGGAGTATGCCATCGCAGCCCAAGTGTGGAAGCTGAGCACATGTGACCTATGCGAGATCGCCAGGAACAGCGTGCTGCAGAGCGGCCTCTCGCATCAGGTGCGTGTGACTGGCTGGTCTGTCCTTTCCCCCTCCCTAAATGAGCACAGAGAACTCTGTGCATGGGGTACCTTCTAGGCACTGGGATAGGTGACAAGCTGAACAAGCCAGGTCTCAGGAGCACTGACATTCAGGCTCCAGGAGAAACCTCAGGGGCCATCATGGCTACCCCTTATCTACCTCAGACCTGCCCTCAGCCAGGCCTTCCCTGGCCGCCCTCCTCATTCCCCCTATTTTTTGCCATAGTATGCCACACTGCAGACACTGTGCCATGCATTTTCTTATGTGTTTTTCAGTTTCCCTTTTGAATGGAAGTTGAGAGCAGAGGCTTATTCCATGTTCTGTCCCCAGGCCCTAAAACAGTCCTGGCAAGAGTAGGCACTGAGTGCACACATGAGATTCGGCACCTGAGTATGGCTCCCTTAAGAACTGGATGTGGAACCAACACTGAGAACCTGGGCGTCTGCTCAGGGGATGTCATTTGAACAGGAAGAGGGTTCTTACGGGGTCTTGGGAGATGGCAGTTAAATGCCTAAGTGCTGTGTGAGTTGTTCTGGGGTCCAGTCTCTCCAGGAACACATAACTGCCTGCCCTTGTTACCTCTCAGGAGGGATTCCTCTTCTGCTTTCCACCCAGCACAGGTCCATGAGTTCTGTAATTCTCTCTCACAACAAAGGAGGGAATGCCCAAGTGGTCAGGATCATGACCTGGAGGTCTGGGGAGCTTTGGAGTCCCATGGGAGGAAGATGCCCCCATTGAGGATCAGCTTTTAGTTGTGTTGGGGTTCATGTCAAAGCAGTCCGTGTGGATACAGAAATGAACATGGTCTCACTTCTCTTTCTCTTGGCCCACAGGAGAAACAGAAGTTTTTGGGACAGAATTATTACAAAGAAGGACCAGAGGGCAATGATATCCGAAAGACGAACGTCGCACAGATCCGGATGGCATTCCGCTACGAGACCCTGTGCAATGAGCTCAGCTTCCTGTCCGATGCCATGAAGTCGGAGGAGATCACAGCCCTGACCAAATAGGCGCAGCGTACCACACACACTCTCACCTTTCGGTCTCATTTCAAGGCTGCTGGGGCTAATGGTGGCCGGGCTCTCACTAGGGCTTTCGTCTGTGACGAGGCTGCCTCTGAAGAAATCTCAAATCCCGACTTCGGTTGCACTTTATAAACATGCCTATTCTGTTAGCATTTCTGAGCCAGACGCTGACCACCTCCTGGGGGTGGGAGATCCAGGAGCCGGCGCTGTGTATACTTGTTCCTCGTGTGATTGCAATGCTTATATGATTGGGCCCGAATGTCAAGTGGCAGGCCTGTGTGGCTTCTGCCACGCTCCTCTCAGCATCTGACTGGCTGGCTGCCTTACACCCCCTTCAAGGTTCCCTTTCATAAAGGGGCTACCTTGAGAGAAAATGAGGGTCTCCTGTAATGATTTGTGCAGTTTTTAAAAATGGGTTTCTTCATGTTTAGCACCCCCTTCCTTTCTTGTCAGGAAGCCTAGTGCACCCACTGATGCCTGTTGTGTAATTCCTCAGCTAGGACTCAGCGAGTCACCGCAAACTGTGCTCTGTGAATCCATCTCATGGACCACTTCAGGGCTGGGGAAGGTACAGCACGAGGTTTTGGGGCTGTTCACGCCATATTTTCCTTTTAATGAAGGCCTCTGAAAAGCATAGGACCAGAGACCTCTGTTCCTTTTGATTCTAATATCCTATTAGATATTAGATATTGCGACTGCTACCACTGTCCCCCAGGAGTCAGAGCGGGGCAGTGAAACGCTCTTAAGGACACACAGGTCCCTGATTCAGTCTTTTCCTACTCTTCCTTTAGGCTTCACAAATGTTAGATTTTTTTTTAAGTCACTTTAATATGGTGCATTTTATTTGAAAGCACAGATTTCTTCAGAAGCTATCATGGTCCCAGGGGCCAGGTAGAAAAGTTTTTAATGTCAGCGTGCAGTTAAACTTTATCAGACCACTCATCTCTGTTACTAGTGCCTAGAACATAGTAGGTGCTCAATAAATGCACATGAAAGAAAAACGACTTCTTTTGGCATCTGTATGTGCAGAATACTCAACAATGTTCAAAGACTTTCCTAACTATTAACAAGGCAAAAGTCCTTCTGTATCATTGTTAAATGAACCTAATTTTACCTGGAAGATGCGTATTTGATTCTAGACAACCTCATCCTGTGACTCTGTCATTCTTCAGTGGCCAATATAACCTATGGAACCATGTCATCCTTCCACTAGGCAGCCTACTATCTTACACGGCTGATTATGAAACCGAGAGAAAGCCTGCTGTTATCTGAGGGACTGTTTTTGAAAAGCCTCCGTTTGTATACATTTGCCCAACATAATAAGTATTGTACAGTTTTTTCATTGTACCAATTACTTTTTTTTAAAAAAAACCTACAAATAAAGTCTCTTAGGATTGTGACTCAGTGGAGCAAATGTTTACTGTTTTAAGATGGGGTAGAATGAAAAGCTGTGAGAAGTGGGGTTTCACAAGGAAACCTTGAGCTCGCGAGCCGAAGGTCAGACCTTGCCTAGTCTGTTTGCCAGCATGTGCTGAGTCTCACATGTCCTGAAAGCTGCCCAGGCTTCTTTTTCTAACACTACGTTTTATTATGTCCTGTATTTCACTGACCCTCTTGAGGGGAGGGGATGAATCCCTGCTTTTGCTTGCTTTACAGTTTGGAAGCAAAGGCAAGTGTATATGGAGCCAGGTTTCTACAGGACAGATCCCATACAATGCTCTCTGGCCAATTCCTAAGGGCAGATGGTGGCCTTATATCCTACTTAGGCTGTGCTGCTGAAAACCGCCCTGCTTGGTGAATTTGCTCACTTTGTCTGGAACGAAAGCAGGTATAGCTCACCCAGTAGTTACTGCTTGCTGAGGGGTGGGCTCTTTCTCTGGGTCTAAACACAAATGAAGGTGACTGGTTGTGATGCACATACTGTTCTATGCCTGCACCATGATGTAACACCAACAAAAAGGACACACAGCACAGACAAGCAGCCTCTGGGCTTCTGTGCTCTTACCTATAAGGGACATTCTGTAGAAGACGATGAAGAGCTAAGCCTATAGAGTGGTATATTTACCAAAGTAGATTTGAGGAGGCTCTTCTTCACAGTATGGTTGACGGGCACCAGTGAACTCACCTCTAAGCTGCCACCTCCTTCTGCTTTCCCTCTTGGGCAGTGAGGCTTAAGGCACTTCTGTAGTGATAATTTTGTTTGTGCTTTAACAAATAAAGCTTGCTTGAAGATCAGAGGGGTGGAGCCAGCCAGTAGTTAACCATCGAGGCCAGGCAGTGGTGGCACACACCTCTGATCCCAGGGCTTGGGAGGCACATGCCTTTAATCCCAGCACTAGGAGGATGGAGACAGGATCTTGGGGACACCCTTTCAGGCTAAGGAGCTGGCGAGGTAAGAAGCAGCTGTGCCTGCTCCTTTGTCTCTCTCATCTTTCAGCATTTACCCCTATATCTGACTCGGGGTTTCTACTAAGACCAATCAGAATTCTCTACACACTTCTCTATTGACATCCTTTTACACGGAGAATATGCAACCGCCAGGGAGCAGTGTTCAATCCTCTATTCTGTCTATTGAGTAGTAGGGCAGAAAGGCAAGCAAAGTCACGTTGCCCCTCATAAACGTGGGTGGCGAGCTGACAAAGCAAGCTTCAGTTGAGAGACACCCCCCAAAGCAAGGAAACTCCCGACACTTACAAGTGCAAATTATTCGAACTATCTTTTAATGAACTCAACTTCCCAGTGTTAAAAATCAGGGAACCAAAAGGTTTCCAAGCAGCCTTATTACCCAGATATATATTAATACAAGGAAATCATCTCAAAACAGCACGCAAACACCACAATTCCCAGAGCACAATATAAAAGTCTTCTAATAAATATAGATATTTAGTATAAGAATTTGAAATTACATAAGCAAAAGTCTTTCATTTGCTAATGTCCACTTGCAAAGTTTACTTATTGCACATTGTATCAGTTTCTCTGAAGAAGACAGGTTCTGCTGCCCTCACCTTTACATCAGTACACAGTCAAACTCATTTTCTGAAATCCAGTGTCTACAGCGTCCACGGTTACTGAGTGAGCATAGCAGTAACGGTCCAAATTACAAAAATTCCCCAGAGCAGGAGGCAGTTCATACACCTCGGAAGGCACACGGTTCCTTACCATGGAAAATGCATTTAAATACTCATCATTTTAAGACAAAGCTGTACAGAGTAGGAAAAGTGAGACAAAGCGACCACTTCTATGAGCAGACACCAGCAGGCAGGCCCCGCCTGCCATCCATCCGAAGAGAGACAGAATGAGCACAGCGTTCTGCTCATCTACCCGGTGAGGCAAGCCGAGACACTGGCACTGCACAGGGGATCAGTCTGTGTCTTGGAGCTCACACTGCAAGGAAAGGGCTATGGGCAATATCAAGTCTCTAGACTCATTGTTTAATCCTTCAAAAGTGAAGGATTCTTGGGGGGAAAAAGTTTTGGCTATTGCTGAAAAGATCTCAAACCCATAAAGCTATGTTATTCATTTTCAGAAACATTTTCAATTAGGCAATTTGAATTAAACCCAGCAAGTCTAGTCCAAAAGGACAGTTTCAATTTTTAGGGCTGGAAAATCTCTCAGAGGGTCACTTATCCCAAGGTTTTAAAAATACATTCCATAGAGCACTTGAGAATCAACAGAGGAGGGTGAATCATCTGAAAATATGAATTTTAAAATGCTTTAAAGATTTATTTCTGGGGTGTGGGGGTGGGTGCCCTAGAAGGTCAGAAGAGGTATGGGTCCCCTGGAGTTGGAGTTATAGGCTGTTGTGAGTCACCAGTGTAGGTGCTGGGAATTGAACTCAGGTCCTCTGTAAGAACAGCAATTTCTCTTAACCAATGGGCTATTTCTCCAGCCTCACCACCCACACATTTTTTGAAACAGGGTCCCAGTGTAGCCCAGGATGACCCTGAGCTCTCTATGCAGTTGAGGATGTCCTTGAGCTTCTGATCTTCCCGCTTCCTCCTCCCAAGTGCTGGGGTTACAGGAATACACCACCAGGACTGTTGCTTCTATGCAGTGCTGGGGTGGAACCCAGGGCTCCATGCATGCGAGGCAAGCACTCTACCAACTGAGCCACACCCCCAGCCCTGAAATACTATTAGAAGTATTTTTTACAAAACAAAAGCTTTTCATCACACAAGTTTGTTACTCATTAAATTCTAAAGAAACTGTATCACCAATCACTGTTGACATTTTCATACACTGACTTAATGGTGACCATACTATACTAAATTTATAAAAGGGCACCTATATTAATAAAATGTAGCTTCTATATAATGGGAATAACTTGTGCATACACTCAGTGCATATAGACTAAAAATTTACTTGAAAGAAGTTTCACTGCTAAGGTTTGAAAACCACAAATACAGCCAGTTTCTACAGCAGAGTAAAGCCGTCTCAGGCTGGGAAACCATCACGCACACAGCTAAGCTAGGAGAAAGGACAGCACTGCACTCACCCACCACACATCGGAGGGCTTCACTGTCCTTTCATGACAGTCAGCAGACAACTGAAATCTGCAGTATTGGGGGGGGTCAAGTCAGATCTTTTTCTTTGAAAGGGATTTATTTGCATTCTCATTAAGATCTTAATTAAAAATCAATATCATCAATCTCAATTGTGTACCTTTGTACTTAGAAAAACAGGAACACCTGCAACTAGTCAGTGAGAAAATGTCTATGGAACGCTAAGATCTCTTAACGGTGACTTGACTTCATGCACTAGTTCTGTTATAGGCTGAACTGTTAACATTCTTACTCCAGAAGCCGTGGCTGCAATCGGCCGAGCATTGCACTACTACTATCACATTCTTTTCAGACTCTCGAAGGCGTGCAGAGGAACAGGAAGAAGCCAATCGTTCTCTGGATTTCAGGGGTTTACTAATGCGTGGTGAAAAGCTTCACCTCATCTTCCTTTTCTTTTAATCCAAGAGATTTGAGGAAACCGAAGCCTCTGAAAGGTGCCTTTACTTAAACACTCCAGCTCAGGATTTGATGACTCAGAGTGACCTGGAAATATAAAAGTGTATCTGCACGAAAGAAAGATTTCCTTTGGAAAGCCAAGCTACAGGGGCATTATGGATAATCCAGTAAACCCCTCCCCATGTCTGGAGAACAGCTGTGAAAATTCTTCCAGTCAAGTCCATTGCAAGACCAAGTCCCAAGCTCAGAGTCCTCTGAGTGCTGCAGCACCGCAGTGATCAAGAGTAGCCCCAGAACCCACGCTCAAGTTACAGTAACACCAGGAAGCAACTGGGCCATAGTATTGAAGGATCCAGAATGAACCACAAGGGGGCGGAGTGCACCTCAGGTCCCAGCAGTAGCAACCGCACTGCACTGAGACATTAGTTCCAGTAGTTAAGCTCAGATGGCTACAACTTTCAATACCCTACATTTTAAACCTAGCTAAGAAGATGCAGAACATCCCCCTCCCTGAAAAGCAGTAGTGTCAAGTATTGCTGCTATCTGTAGCAAAGGGTTCAAGAGCAACAAAGAACAGGTGAGAGTGGGGAATATGGCCAAACAGTAGCAAAGTGTAACCCACCCTACATGGAAGACATGGGAGTTTATTTAAGAATGGGACATATTATCAGAATAGCAAAAATAAGAGGATGGAAAACTGATCTTCCTGTGTGCGCCACACATCCCTCCACTCCTCCTCTATGACCAGAGTGTATTTGCAGCTCACAAGAACAAGAGTCTCCCTCAGTCACGGCCTGTGGGGCTGGCCTGCCTCATCAGCCATATTAAGAATGTAGTTGGCCATGTCATCTTCAGTGGGTGCATCTGACACCACCCACGATTCATTTGCTCCAGTCATCTGTAGGCGACAAATAGGGCAGTTCCTGTGTCGATCACTCCTGTCAGGAAGTCCAAGCAAAACAAGATTGTTTTCTTTCTTTTTCTAAAAAAATAACAGGTTTGCTTGAAAAGTACATGACTTAAAAAAAAAAGCAAATACCATAAAAGTACACAAAAAAGAGTTAATATTTCTCTTCATCCCAACCTTTAATTCTCTTCCCCAGGTCAACCAGTTGTCTACATATTTTACTAGGGATGGATTAAAACCCTCAGGCTTGTAGGAAACAGAAGCATGTGTGTCTCACTGACCTTGTGCTACGACCCACATAACTCAGAAACCATTCTGTACCAGCAGATGCTATTTTAGTCTTTCTACTTTTTCCTTTGAGACCGAGTCTTGCTACCCAGTCACCCAGGCTAGCCTAGAGCTTGCCATCCTCTTGTTGTCCACTTTCTCAGTGCTGGGACTGTAACACCTGAACTTGAGTTCACTTTGCAAAGAGCATGTACTGTATGAAGATGCCATAATGTATCTAATCTCCAGTAAAAAGATACCCAGTGTTCTCCCACATACACACACCATTTTGTTTGTTACCACAAGCCAGGATCTTTAATTCTTATTCCTGCATCCAAGTAAGTTTTCCTTTATAATACAAATTCCTTATATGTCCTAAGAGAAAGCTACCTCTTACCAGTGGGAGAGTTGATCAAAGTGTAAATATTTATTTTTATTTAAGCGGAAGACACTGTGTCTTGGGACTCATGTTTGGCCAGTGGTAGGCATGCAGTAGCAGCAAAGATTATTACTAATTATTATCCTGAGTAATAAAGGTCATTTTTTTAAAAGATGAGGTCTCTATGCAGCCTTGGCTGGCACAGACCTTGCTATGTAGACCAGTTGGCCTTGAACTCACAGAGATCTGTCTGCCCCTGCCTCCTCAAGTGCTGGGATTAAAGGTATGTGCCACCACATGCAGAAAAATAAAAGACTTTTGACAAGTTAATTACAATTAAAGGTCTGATAAAATATCCTTTGGTTCGAAACCAAGAAAAATGCACAAAGATGGAGCATCTAAGGTTTAAAACAAGAGATGACACTTATATACAGGATAATTTTCTGATACAGAGTACACATTTGATTACTTAAGATTATGTTTTACAATGGGATTGCCCTAATTAAATACTACTTTGGAAACTTAAATAATATATTTAAGCTAGAAATATATTATGAAAGGAAAAGACAGTGTTTTTCTCTTCTCACAGTAAAATCTAGGGTCAAAATAACCAATTCATCAACTGTTCTTTTGCTTTTGTACAAAAGCTGAGAAACTTATTCCAAAAAAATGTATGGAGTTGGCATACATTATTTGGCTGATTTTGGGCTCCCTGGAGATGGTTTACAAGATAATTATGTGTGGTTTTCTGTAAATAAAAAATCACAATTTAAAAACAATCAATTTCTGCTTCTGGCTAGCAGAAACCTGATTTATTTTCTGTGATGGTTTCAAAGAAAATTGCCCCCAAAGGGAGTCTCACAATTAGGGGGTGTGGCTTTGTTGGGGGAGGTGTGTCTCCTGGGGGTGGGGTTTGAGGTTTCATATATGCTCAAGCCACATCCAGTATCTCAGTCCATTTCTTTTGCCTTCTGATCAATATGTAGCCACCGTGTCTGCCTGTACATCGCCATGTTTCACCATGATGATAATGGACTAAACCTCTGAAAATACAAGCCACCCCATTAAATGTTTGTCCTTTATAAGAGTTACTGTTGTCATGGTATCTTTTCATGGCAATAGAAATCCTAAGACATCTTCCCACTTAAAACAACTAACATACAGGACACAATGTCCTAAAGAATGGTGTCAAATGAGGTTTCATGTAAAACACTGGACACAGACAAGGATGTTACTCCCAAGAGGTAAGAAGCAAAGTGAGCCTGCGATTGCAAGCCAGATGTCCTGTGAGTTTCCAGGACTCATAAAAAGAAGTAGGGGACCTTGAAGGCCTGGCAGGCTATTGAAGAAACAGCTAAGGCAAGGCAGCTGGAGCACTGCACAGCAGGCAGCCACACAGAGGCAGTGCCAAGAGACAGCCAGCCCATCACTGAACAACAGAACACATCAGTGTGAGCATGTGAGCAGATGCCAGGAGGCTGGAATTCGAGAGGTGAATGCAAAGGCCTCGAGGGCACAGGGCGTGCTCCCACAGCCACACTGGACCCTTCTAACTCTTGGAGTACCGAGTAGAGCACTCTGAAGAACTGTGCCAAATCAGTGGGGAAGACAGTGGAACTCCTATGTGGTACTGGAGGAGCTAGGCGTGGTGGCACACATCTATAATCCAGAGTTAGAAAGTTGAGGCAGGAGGAATGTTGCCAGTTCCAATTGAGGCATGCCTGGGCTAAATACTACAAGATCTTGTTTCAAAAAACAAAAAAAATTTTTTTTAAAGTAATGACTGCTTTGGGACTGAGTTGGCAATTTCTTGAGAAACATCTGTTATATATGATCTGGCCACTTGAGGTAGAAAACGAAAAAGTCAAAATACATGTCCATAAAACATACCTGCCCACAAACAAATACAGAGCTTTTATCTGGCACTTATCTGCACCTACACCATGGTTAAATCTGAAGATGATTACACGGAATGAAAGAGAATACCCTGTATGGTGCCACTCTAAAAGTCTAGCAAATCTAAAGTATTTTCAGCAACTGAAAGCATCTAATAGCTGCTTAAGAATGATTCTGGGGTGTAATGGATTGATCTTCATCTTGTTCTCACAGATTTCATTAGTATGCACATAAATTAAAGCATATGAGATTATACTTCAGATATATATGTATATAGCTTATTACATATCAATTATAAATTTTTCTAAATGCTCCATTATCTTGTAAGTAAATGACCTTAATTAGTTGACCAAACATCCCTCCAGATCACACAGCCGAGGATTTGTTCCTCTACACACATATGGTAAATTATAGTGAATTATGTGGTGGGGGGGTGCTGAAAAGGGGAAAGTATTTGATTCTAGATTCAAATCAGGCGTCAAGATGCTTACAGTGTCTGGCTAGGCAGTGGTGGCACATGCCTTTAATCCCAGCACTCACTCGGGAAGAAGAGGCAAGCAGATCTCTTGAGTTTGAGGCCAGCCTGGTCTACAGGGCATATTCCAGAACAGCCAGGGTTACACAAAAAGACCTTGTCTCGAAAAATAAAAACAAAGCAAAGGAAAGAAATTCAACAAGGTCACAGCTCCACACTTTGTAAGCACTAGGTATAAAAAAATACTTAAACTAGTGGGCACACCATAAAACTCAGAGTAGTTAAGAGCAAAGCTCTCGTGGTTAGTACTGAATCATTTGTATTCCCAGTTGTTTACTCACAGTCCAGCTGACTTCTGCTATCCCACGGGGAGTGGATAACTTACCATTTATCAATACACTTCTGACAGAAGCTGTGAGCACAGGGCAGGATGAGGTCAGCTCGCCCGTCCATGCAGATACAACACTCCTCCTCATCAGTCAGCTGCTTCACCCTGCGTGTGAGAACTGAGCTAGAACAATGACAGTCTCTGTCCACACACTTCCTACTTTGTTTCACTGCCTTAAAAAGCATCAGGAAATACCAGAGTATAAAGTACAGCATGACTTAATGTGCAAAGCGAAAACCAGACCACAATTCACATCTTTTGGGGATAGCAAATACATTAGTGAAGAAATATCATGGTTAAGTTTCTTTAAGAAACTTGAAAGACTTGATAAAAAGACAAATTCTGTGCAGTTTAAAAAAAACAAAATCTGAACAAAAACCGCATATTCAGGTCTTTCTGAAATAACTCAGTCCATCTTAGACATACTGAATTTACATACTGGAAATGAACCAGTTATTATTTATTTACCATAGCAGACGCATGCTGCCTCATCAACAGGGCCCTACAGTGGCACTGACAGAGAGAAGGGACAGCATAGTGGTCAGTATCAGATGCCATAAGAAACACAAAGGGGCTGGAGCACAGTAGCTCCAGCTCAGAAAGCTCCCAGGAAGGAACCCAGCACCACAGAAACCATGCTCCTTTGCATGGAAAGAGTGGTCACTGAACCGAAATGGTAGAATGAGTAGAAACCTACATGCATGTGGACTGATATGTGCATTCATACATACATTTGTGTATGCACACATATATGCACATGCAAATACACATTTGAACATTTATACACATACATCCATTGGCTCATGCATATTGACACTTAGGCACCTTTTCAGATCCACACTGGATTCAGAGAGCTTAGCATTTCTGCTTCCAATCACCTGCGGGTGTCAGCAGCTGAGAGCACTGCAGACTCCACAGAGTGACAGGGCGTTCTGACAGGGAAGCTTCAGAATCAGCCATTACAGAGAATAGCAATCGAATATCCCCAGAGAAAATGGAGACGTTGCCAGCAGAAGCTGCTCTATGCCTCCACTCTGCTACCTTCCTCTTAGCACAGTGAGGAAGTGTTCTACCTGACCACTCGGAGCTGGAAGAGTGCCGCTTCCTACCACAGAACCTGAGAGGCACACTGACAGATGATCACAGGACACCCAGTGCAAGAAGAACCCAGGAAACAAACAAACAAAAAAAATTCTGGAGATTAAGCTCAGTGGGAATTTGATTAGTTTTCGACATTTGAAGGACAGAAGAGATCAGACTTGTCTGGTGGAATTCCAGAGGCCATGCATGGCCACTGCACTCAAGCAGGGCACCATAATAATGATGGTGACAATTAATGTACCACACATACTGTTATGTGCCAGGCACCATTCTGTGTCCCATCTATTAACATAGTCCTCTGGGGCACATGCCATTACTCTCAACCTCTTACAAAAGACGAGGAAACTGAGGAAAGAGAGGACTTAAGGTTTGAACATAGGCAAGTTGGTTCTAGGGTCTCTGCTGTGCTGCCTCCAGAGGGCCAGACTGATACACTGAGGATAGAAGGCAAAGTGAAAACCTTCCCAGGAACTTGAGCTGTCTGGACATGAAGAGAACTGCCTCTCTGAGGCGGTCTCACACAGCTCTGGGGCTGGTGGTAATGTAACTTGTAAGTGCAAGCTGGTTTCCATGTGGTGAGGTATGACACAGTCTGGATATTACAGAGCACAGACAGAGCAGTCGCCTAGGATCAGTGGCACTGGAGCACCTCAGAGCTGGACAACCCCCAGCTCCTCCTCCAAACCACTGAGTTGCATGCACTAAATGGGAGTCGGCTATGCCAATCAATATCTAGCCCCACAATACTCCTCTAAACCCTCCTCCTCACAGGACCAGCTGTATTCCTGGGGACTGTTAGGATTTAAGGAACTGCAAGGCTCAACAAACAGCAGCCATTAATAGAACTATACATGTGACAATACACAGGACTGCAGAAGGCCCCCAGGCTCACCTACCACTTGCAAAGTTCTTTTCTATGAGCTGGGGACCAGGGCACCACTAGAAGCCCACAACACATGAAGCCAAGTGCTGGCTTACCTAACCAGCTGGCACTGCTTTCCTAGTCTCTAAGAGCAACACTTCACCACCTTCCTGAAGATGACCCCAACAGGCAGAGAAATGCCTCTTGCTTTTCAATTGCTGCTGTGTAGCTACAGACGCAAAAGCCACTTTCAGCTTTCAAAACACTCAGAATGAAGCAAAACTGTAAGTGTCAATAAAGGAATAAAGAGGAACTCCTGCCAAACACATTCTTAACGTTAAGAAGGACATCTCCAGTGTCCCAGTAAGGATATCGACATGCCTGGAAACATGGAAGTCTTTTCCAGTAGGCATTTACAAATTTAAATATGTCATGCCAAGCAGCAGCAGGTGGAAGCTTGCAACACCAAACGCATAGATGAAGGAAAGCACAGACAGCACAGTAATATTTGAGGCCTGAGTAAAGAAGCACCACAGCGGCAAACTCCAGACTAACGCAGTGTCAACAGGCATGCAGCTGCTTGTGCTTTCCTGAGTGGACAGCCAAGGCCTGAAGACGGCATTTAAAAACTTAACTTCCAATTTGATAATTTCTGAAACAATTTTGTCAAATTCTTGGACTTAATTTTATAAATGGCTTTGACTGTCTAAAAACTCATTAAAGGGCAGGCATTAGTCATTAATGTCATAAATGCAAGAGACAGAGTGGGTTCCTGGAGAGGGAGCTGTGAGCCACCTTAATCTGGGACAGAATGGAGGGACAGGATAACCTGGGTATATATATATATCACAGGCGGAGGCAACAGGACTGAGGGTGTCACAGAGCACTAGGGAGATTGCCCTGCCTAGTCACTGTAACTGTGCTACACGGCACACACACACCTGCCCATCCACAGACTAGCCTGACAAGATGCTACAGAGGACAGGCTCCCGTCGGGCTCTTCAGAGGTGGAGCTCTGCGCCAACACTCCAGCAGCTTGACTTGTGATGTCTTTATAAAGCTGAATAAACTGGTATAAATTCATGATCCGCGAAGCTTCCACAATACCACTGCTTTTGTTAATCTAGAAACAGAATAGGGAAGGGGGGAACAGACACACAATTCAGTCAAGTATCCTAGGAAACAAATTTATGGTGTGTAATACACCTAGGAAAATAAGAGTCTGATTAAAGAATATTCACATTCTCTTCAGTTGTGGAACTCATCAGAGAACTTACTAAATTTTCCCATCTGACATTCAAGATAACTTTGCCAAGTTGATCAGGCATCCTGTCTGGAGTTGATAACATCAGGCAACCTTCCCAGAGTTGAGAAATTAGTTTTAGAGATTGTTATTAAAATGTTTTCACTTTGCTGTTTTAATTAATTCTTTTTTGAGATAAGAACTTGCAATGTCACCCAGGCTGGCCTAGAACTGGAGATCTCCAGCCTCCGTTTCCTGAGTGCTAAGTAAAAGCTAACAGCTTTTAATTATAGGATTATGTACGTTATTCTGCTACCACTAAGAGGATGCTGACTTCCTCCTCTTCTTGTGTGTGATCTGTGTGAATTGGGACGTGCAAGGTGCTGCAGAGGCTAGTGTTAACCTGGGGTAGGACACTGGCTCCTGTTCTGTCTCAAGTTCTCTCAGTTGGCCTGGAACTTGCTGATTCCACCAGGCCCACACACCAGGAGGCCTCAAGAATCCATCTACCTGTTCCTGCCTCCTCCATCCTGAGATTACAAGTATGCTGTACTATACTTGGCTTTTTTTAAAACACGGGTTCTTGAACTCAAACTGAGGTCCTCATGCTTGCAAGTGCACTCTACCAACTGAACTAGTTCTTCAGCTCCGTTCCTGAATTACTTGGGCAACTCTGTGCTTTTAAACTAAAGCCAGAATGCTACATTAAACAACAAATATTAGTGAATTTTGAGATTTTACAAAATTTAATTTCCTGTGAAGTGGAACCAGTGGCCTGGAGATAGTTCCTCTGTAGACTTTATCTCTATCCCCTCCACTTGACAATCTGATACAAGATACGTGAGACAGGGCAGAGGACACTTTCATAAGACTTCAGAAAATCAGACTGGGGCATATATTATAGTAAGTAAGTCAGTAAGATGAGCATATAACAGTTTTAAGGGGTTGACCAACCAAAAGTCCAGTACCTCTTCTTGTTCTTAAATGTCCCTTTAGAGGAAGAGGTACGGGACGACTCTCACATGGCTCCCTAAGGGTGAGACAGAGGGAAAGGTGATGAAAGCTAACGTGAAGTGAGGCAGTGACAGAACGTACAGCTTTGCTGATCTCCTCAATGACTTTGTCGTTCTAAGCACACAGGAAGCCACTGGAGCACTCTGGGCCAAGACATAACATGATCTACTTTACACTCCAAATGTGATGACGAACATACAGAGGGACACCGAACAGAAGCAGGGACCGCTTAGGAGGTGACAAGTGATGGCCCCAGGAATCACTGAAAGCAGAGAGGCACAGTGAGGGCCTGACTCTGAGTGTGGGCGATCTGGAGCACTAAAGGAAACAAGCAAAGGACAACTGCAAGGTCGTCGTCTAAGCACAAGAAATCTAAGACACGCACTTCATGAAGACCTGTCTGCACAAACGTAGGTGATTCTACATGTGGGCATGTGTGTGAATGGCAGAGGTCGACCTTGGGCATTGTTTGCTCCTCAGGACATCTTTCACATGTTTTTTGACACAGGGTCTTGTGTTGGCTTTGAATTTATTACCTGGGCTAAGCTGGCTGGCCAGGAAGCCAGCAATCCTCCTGTGTCTGCCTCCCCAGTGCTGGGATTATACCACTATGCACCGCTATGCTGG